>JAQZBX010086303.1:0-13019 GCA_029593785.1 Cabassous unicinctus | reverse complement strand
AATGGCACTTCTACTATATTTTATTCTTCAAGCAAATCACTAAGACCAGCCAGACACAAGGGGAAGGGAATTAGACTCAACCTCTCATTGGGAGGATTAGCAAAGAATTTTGACACCATCTTTAATCTACCACAGGCAAAAATTCATATTTAAAAAGTACATATGTTTTCATTTACAGTATTAACAAGCAATATGATTTCAGAAATTAGAAATAACCTCAAAATCTAGGACGTCAGCTTGGCAAATAGTTTGGGTTCCAAAATTAGTCTCTGTTATACATGTAGGCCCTTTAAACAGATATATTAATAAATATCTTAGAGAAGCAGCCTGTGTGTGTGTGTGTGCGTGTGTGTGCAAGTCATCCTGAAATGACCCCAATCTCAGCCTCATTGGCAGGAATTAGCCAGCTTCATGGTCTGAGGCTAATGTGGTGAGATTTTTAGGATGTGTGTCTAAAGCTAGGAAGGAACACAAACTCCTAAACTAGAAGGATAAAAGAAAAGTAGAAGGACCTTCCTGGGAGGTGGCAGCTAACCTAGAAAATGACCAATGGCAGCCTCTCATCTTTTTATATCTACATTGATTTTGGCAGCAGAGACATGCTTGTTCTTGACATTTTCATAGAACCTGGACCAGTGCATGAAAGGCTTTGTCTAACCCTAGGTGTTTTAGTTTTCTAGATGCTAAAACAAACGCCATACAATGGGTTGGCTTAACAATAGGAATTTATAGGCTCATGGTCTGAGTCTAGAAGTCCAAAACTGAGGCACCAGCAGGCAATGTTTTCTCCCCAAAGACTGTGGCATTCTAGGGCTGGCTGGCAGGCGATCCTTGGTCCATGGCTTTCCTGCACATGGCAGCATCTTCTCCCTTCTCTTTCAGGTTCCACTGACTTCTAGCTTCTGGCTGTTCCCTATGACTTCTTTGCTGTGTCCAATTTCCCTTGCTGATAAGGACTTCAGCCATATTGGATTAAAGCCCACCCACATTCAGTTTGGGCACATCCTAACAAATAACATCTTCAAAGGTCCTGTTTACAAATGGGTTCCCATCCACAAGACCAGGACTTGGAACTGAGCATGACTTTTTGTGAGGGACATGATTCAGTCCCCAACATTAGGGAACATGTTACCCTAGGATCAGGGTCAGCTTCCTGGGCTTGCGGCCTGTGCAGGCCATAGAGTCCCACCCTTAGCAGGACCTCAGGCTTAGTTTAAAGCTTTGCTGGCGCCATGTTGATGTTCTTAAGTTTTGAACAAGGGGTTCTGCATTTGCATTTTGCACTGGGCCCTGCAAATTATGTGCACTACACCAAATTTCAATCACTTTTTACTAGTTTTTTCAGTTTGAGGTTTCCCAGTCCATTTAATAGCGTAAAATTCAAACCCTAACTTCACATAACAATTCAGAGAGTTTCCCCCACCACAGCCCTGACCAAGACAGATAAATTTCATTGAATAAATAAATACACATTGAATGAAATGAATGGATGGATGGCTCCTCCTTTGCCAATGGAAGAATATTCTCTAGTCCACCCTTTCACTGAAGGTTCTAGTCCTTCGAGGCTCCTGATTCATATGGGGGGGGGGTGTATGTCTCACCTTCTGCTTGTCCCCATTCTTCAAATGGCAACCAAGAGCCAAGCCTTCTGGTTACCAAAATCAGAAAATGCCACAAGACAGCTAACAGCTCTCTGCTCTGGTTTTCATCTTTCTCTTCATTTCTGGTATCTGCAGGTGACTCCATCTTTCTTGAAAGCTAAACTCTGCATTTGATATGGTATTTGTTATATTTTATCCTGCATTTCTAGGTGCTTGGTAAAAGGAGAATTTTCAGATCTTGTCCACTATAATGCCAAGAATGGAAGTTTCATTGTATTCTCTCTATGAAGACAACTTTCTCTCAGATCTGAATACCATGGAATAATTTCATTGCCCCAAACAAACATATTTGTTTTTAACTTCTGGCAATTGTGAACTAGGTAATTGTACATTTTCCTCTCTTGAAGCCACCAAGAACCTCAGATCCAAATTTTAGGCCCACCTCTGAAAAAAAATAAACAGAATGTGATCATATAACTCCACTCCATTTATTTTATCTGAATGTTTAATAAACCATTCAAAGCAACCCTCCCACCAACTCTCATTTATCTCCTTTTGCTGAACTTTGGAAGCACTGAGTCAGAGGCACACTTCTTAGCTGGATGCTGCTTACTGACAGAGAGTGCTAGAGCCAGATTCCATCTCAACAACCCTTGAGAACAAAAGCAATCTCATCTTTCAAATCCCACATAGTGCCAGGAACAGCCCAAAGTCCTACAAATAGGATAATGAAACAAACTGACTCCTAATCCCAAACACTTTGAACAAATCAGGCAGACAAGCCTGAGCCTGAGGCACTCAACAATTGAGCAGCAGAGAGACATGGTGAACCAGCCATGGGCAGAGGAAGATGAGGTGGGGCAGTGGCATGCGGGGGGTTGGAGAAGAGAAGACAAATGCAACAATTCAGAAGGTGCTGAAGGCCTGGCCAAGGACCTGGGGTTTATACATGGACTCCATGCTTGAGAAGGACACAGGCAAAGTGGATGTGGGAGTCAACATGTTCTGTGTTGTTCCAGAGGACATGGCCAGGACCCATGGCTGGAAGTCATGGAGAGGCCAACACAAGCTCAATAGAGAAGAACTTCTCACTACTCAGTGGAATGGCTAACTTTATTGAAGAGTGAGCTTTCAGTCACTGGGCATATTCAACTGGAGGCCGCAGAAGCACTGGTCAGAGGTGGTACAGATGAACCTCCTGGGTCTCCAGAGTTCCTCTTGATGGCGATTTGGAGGTTCTCAGGTGCCTGGACCAACACCATCCCATTGGGTTGTGGAGTGGGGGACAACTTCTCAGACAAGCACCCCAACATTGAGTGTAAAGGCAGGCTTGTGAGCAATCCTCAGTGTCAGCTAAAAGGGGGAGAAGGATGGTGGCCAGAGATGGGAACTAAGAGGAAGAAGATTGCTGGCCTGTGCCTTTTCCCGGAATGTAAATATACTGGGATGAATCTCTCCTGAAGCAACAAGGCCATAGGTCACCCTCTGGATCCCGAGCATAAACCCACCTCCATCATGCACTTGGGAAAAGACAGCACATTCACATACCCTAAAGGTCAGTGGGCACAGAACACCTTCTTCAGTAGAAAGGGGTTGAAGAGAGCCTAGAGATTCCTTTCTAAAAATAACAATGTGGGAACACTGCAAAGTAGGGACTTAGATAGGTTATATATTCCCAGTGAGCTTCCTTAAAAATTTCATCTGACTGAAGCCAGGCATACTTCAAATGCAAGCCAGGCATACTTCAAATGCAAGACTCGCCGAGTGCAGGCTCAGCATTCTTGCCAACTGTTTGGTGGAAAACACAGAAGCCCCTGACATGCTCTCCTGACCTCACTGTCTGTGCAAACACAGACAGTGAGACGTTAAGAGGAAGAAGGAAGCAGGCGAGAGCCAGTCTCTGCCTCCAAAAGGGAAAGAGCTGTCTTGATTCAAAAGAGTAAGGTTTTATAACCAAACCACATCTTATAATAGTAGAGATGGTTGTAAAAGAGAAATTTTAATACATGCTTAAAAAAAATTTAGGAGATAATACCCTGAAGTTTCTTGGAAGCAGGTAATTCATTCTACATTCTCTTTCAACACAGGGAGCACCTGAGATCCTACACACAGGAAATGTGGAGAAGATAAATCCAAAGCTGTATGCATCAGATACACACCAAAGTTCACCTGTGAACAAAACAACAGCGATTTTTAAAGCTAGATTATTTAAGCTGTTAAAATAATTTTGTAAATAATAATGTTCAATAACATAAAGTAAAATCTTTAAAGACCTGCCCTGCAGCTTGCTACTTCCCTATCTCTTACACAGTAGAAGGCAGCAGGAAAGGAGGAGAGTCCTAATTTCAAGCCCCGTCGATTTTCATTTCAAGATGTTGTTTCCTGACAGTCACTCTGAAGGACACATGGTTTTTAACCTCCCTCCCACATACCCTGAGCTTCTCACACGAGGCCCTACTTACTGCGTCCAGTCTCTGACCACTGCCAGGCCAACTTCTGCTCTGTTCCCTGATGTGAAAGAGGTTTTGTGAAGATAACAGCAAAACTCTGCACTATCCCTGTGAATGTGTGATACGAGTTAGGGTCTCCAAATTCTCCAGAATAAAGATGGAAGGTCCAAAATGAAGAATTAACTAATCAACTCAAGGTTTGTTATAAGTGCAGATGAGCTAGCAAAGGACCCTCTGGAAGACATGCCCCCAGATCTGTTAATTCCTGTGACAAGCTCTGTTGGACACCACCATGTCCCAGGCTGGGACCTAATGGTGGAAAGCACAGTCTCTGCTCGCAGGAGCTCAGTCTGTGATAAGAAATAACACACCCCTCCCCCTCTTTTCCAAGGAGTCTAGAAGAAATACATGCAGTAGGGGTGTAAATTCTTTAACACTGGCTACAAAAAGTAAGACAAATTCATTTTTCCCACATTTAAGGACAGATGAAATTGGGCTGTTAAGTGGAGAACCAGTGGGAATAATCACCCTTTCTCTAAATAGGTCTCGTTTAATGGGTTTCAATCCTTAAAGACCCTGATTTAATTTACACTGGGTTGAATTAGCTATTTTAACTGGGGAATGGCAGAGTGGGAAGGTCCGTAGGGTCCTATATAGTCAAGCCAACTCCTAACTGCTGAATATTTTATTCAATTTGTTACTCATTGGATTAGAGCATCTATGGCCACTTTGGGATAATTTAGGGCAATGAATATATGGCCATGGGGAATTTAGGCAAAGCAATAGTTCCAATGGTTGAGGCACACCTATCAGTCCTCTATTTTATGTTCAGCAACCCCCCCCCCCCCAAGAGTATAGGGGTTAGCATGTTTAAATTTAGTGGGATCCCTAGGTATAGCTGTAATTTGAGCCCCAGTATTGATTAAGGCCATGAAGGTTCCAGTTGGGGCAAATCTGAAGTTATTAAATTTAATTCAGATCCTATGCTGAAAAGGTGCAAAAGCCAGTTGGTGCTCTTTATCTTTTTGCTGTATGGATTCTTTCAGTAAATTTTAGGCTTCCAATTGGCAAAAAAAAAAAAAAAATTTTTTTTTAAAGTAAGGCAAAAGGGGGAAGCGGCTGTGGCTCAATTGGTTGGGCCGTTTACCATATGGGAGGCCCTGGGTTCGATTCCCGGGGCCTCCTGGAGAAGGCAAGCCGGCCTGTATGGTGCGGTGAGCTGAAGCAGCAAGATGATGCAGCAGGGGGAGACAAGCAGACACAGAAAAATGCAAAAGCAGAATGGACACAGCGAGCACAAGTAGCAAAGGGGGGATAAATAAATAAAATAAAAATATAAATAAAATCTTTAAAAAGAAAAAGAAAAAAAGTAAGGCAAAAGGAGTGGCCATAGACAGCAGGGCGTTCTGTCTCTCTGGCAGCAGGGGGAGGCCCCAAAGACGGGACAAAAGCCTAAGAGCAAGGGCTGCCTCCAGGAGGCCTGGCAGATAGAGTGGAGAACAGAGGATTAAAAAGTGGGCCTGCCTACGTGGGTGTTTCTCTATCACATCAAAGCAAGGAAGCTACATCAATTAAAAAAACAGAAACCTAGAACTTGAAGCCAAAAGGGAAACTTTAGTGACTACCTAGAGCTATTCCTATCACAGAGTATGTAACAGAGAAAACCGCATAAGCCACAGCTCAGGAGACCTCAGAAGCACAAAGGGGCCCGCGAGGCTGAGTCCTAGCACCATCCACGCGGCAGAGAAGAGCCGTAACTCGAGGAACCTAATTTAGCCGTTTTTCTATTAGTCAGGGACACCATTATGTGTCCATTCTTTCTGACCTCGTGTTTTGACTTGTGGGACTCTAGCCGAAGAAAATAATCCTTAGTACTACAAGTACCATGAAGTTCATTGTAGCATTATTTAGCATGACTAAACATTTAAAACAACAGTAGGGGCAGGCCTTGGTAAATCATGGTATGTACTCTACATAGAATGCCATGGCATTTAAACAATGTAATGAAGACCCAGTATCACGTGTATGGAAATGACAATGATATATTAAATGACAAAGCAAGATACAAAAATATTTTTAGAATATGATCATAACTATATAAAATATGCATAGTAAAGGAACTGGAGGGAAATTTAGCATAACTAAATACTGTTTTATTCATATTTGCATCTTTAGCAGTCAACATACTGCCTTCCTGTAGCAACTCAATAATGTTAAATGGTGCTCGCTTTGGCAGCACATATACTAAAATCAATAATGTTAAACGAATGAATAAACAAAGAATGAATGACAAGCCATTATACATTTTGTCAAAACTTATAAAATCATGCAAAGTGTAAAACATAATGTAAACTCTAGACCATGCTTAGTAGCAATGCTCCAATATGTGTTCATCAATTGTAACAAATGTACCACACTAATGAAAGACGTTGTTAATGGGGGAAAGTGGGGGCGGGGGATGGGGTATATGGGAATCCCCTATATTTTCGATGTACCATTTATATAATCTAAAGCTTCTTTAAAAATAAAGGGGAAAAAAAAAGAATTGTGTTAAAACTGTAGGTTTTAGATATTTCCTCTCTGTTTTTCAACATTCATGTGATTTTTTTTAACTTTATCATTAAAAACATCCCTTTTTAAAACTATATCTGCAACTGAGCACAGTGGTCGGGACTACGGGCTCGGAGTCCGCGTGCCTGGGTGCAGGTCCTGCTCCGGCCCCCTTCTGACCACGTGGGCTCGGCTGAGCTTTCCTCTCCCTACGTCTGCATTCACTTGTCTGTAAAACGAGGCGACAACAGCACCCACCTCCTACGGCTGTTGAGAGGATTAAATGAAGAGTGAGCCCTCAGAACTGGGCCTGGCATGTGGCAAGCACTTGATAAACATTAGCTAATATTTTAGCTAATAATTCTTCAACACTGGGGAGGAAATGCAAGGCTGCATCTGCGTCCTCCCTGGGAAGAGACTGGGCCCTCTCCTTACTTGACTTTTGTGTCACGTGATGCTCTTTTGAACAGGAGGGGAGATGGGACTCGTCTTAGATACCCAAGAGGGAATGTAGGTGCCCAGGGAGCAGGGCAGGAGGCTGCCTGGGGATCCCCCCTTGGTCTGCACACAACTCTGCCCTCTGTGCCTCCAGGCTGCCTGGCCGCTGGGTTCCAGAGCTCGAGGCCACCTCCCTTGCATTTCCCATCACTGGGCTGGACCTCTCCAGCTGAAGTGCCCCTCCTGCTGTGGGCCTGCTGGCACGGCACTGCTCCCAGCCCAAGGGCCCCCTTCTTTACTGCTGACTGTGGGGTGACTGGACGCTGACAGTCGCTCTGCCCACTGAGGCCATGCCCAGGACACTGGCCCCTGGAGCACCCTGGACTCACTGCTGAAGAAGAGGGACCTTCCTACATCCTGACTCCTCTGGTACCTGGAGGCAGGTGAGTCCCAGTCCCTCCCAGTCCCCACTGTACTAGAATAAACTAAAGCCCTTCTGAGCAATTTGGCTCATAAAGCAGCGCAGCTTTGCAGTTTCCTTCATCTCTCTCTGCAGCTACTCTGCTGAGACATGACTGGCCCTTAATCTTCTTCGGAAGGAAAAATATCAAACCTGGTAAGAATGCTGGGATTTATTTTACTTCCTTATTATTTATACCTCCAATTCATTCCAAAAAGATTTGGGTCAATATAGCTTATGCAAAGACATAAAGCTATGGAATTTAATGACTTATTAGGCCTTCCAGCAATGTGTACCAAGTTCATTTCTTAAGATTTGTGCACATATGTTTGAACGCTACATGGGAACTCTTTACTATCCTTGTAACTTTTCTGTAAATCTAAGTTTATTCCAAAATTTAAAATTAGGGACAAAAAAAGATTTGTGCACATGAGAATTACAGTGATGATGAGAAATGCTATTTACATGCACCCTAGTATTTATGCTCATGCACCCCCTTTCCTGGGAGTCTGGCTGGGCAGGGTCCAGGCCCCCACTCAGCTGAGCAGACAGACGTGTTGTCCTAACACTCAAGTACAACACCTCTGAAGACCATAGGAGGCTTATGAAAGTCAAATACTGTGAAATAAAAACCTAGAAGATAACGCAGAATATTCTACCATGAAGTACAACTTATATTAGAAATAGATGAATTTCTGCATTATTCCTGTTAATTTTCAAGACTTATTCCACACAGCCTGACTGCTAACTTGGCTTCCTGGAATTCTTGTCAAAACAAAAGGCCTAACAGTGTAAGCCTGAGAAAAATCTTCCTAACTGGTCAACACGTTATAAGTTCAGTTTTTATAATCTGGACTTCATAACAACAACATTTAAACATTTAAACCCTCAAGAAGATGACTTGCGAACTTAGTGTAAATAAATTTACTTAATATTTCTATGCAGTTACTCTGTTCACCATTAGGCATTTTATTCTTCATAAGATTTCTGTGGTGAATAAAAATGATTGAAACAATAGAATTATCTTACATATTTGATTTTTATTACTTATACTCCATATCTCTTCAAAAAAGATTTGAGAGCATAAAAATAAAAAGTACATGTAATAAAACAAAGTGAAGAATTTGATAGGAAAGAAAAACAAGATGGCACCATGGGCAAGGTCAGAACCTTAAGGGGAGCCCATCAGCCTCCGAATGCACAGCAAATCCTCCCCTTTCTAAAAAAGCACTATTATGAATGTAGTTCTGCATGGATAATGCACCAGCATCTTAAGACATCTTTAAGACAGGATGTCCTGTTTTGCAGTCATACTTACCTTTCTCTCTCGACTCTCAGAAAGTTTTTGGAAAACATCTTGATTTCGTTGCCCAGTTTTTTGGTCAATGCAAATCATCTGGCATCTGTGACAAGGCCCCAAAACCTAGCAAGTGAGAAGGGGAAAGACAGAGCTGCCATGAAACCAACCAGACCCTTGTGCTTTGTAGGGAAGAATTGGGTCCAGGAGGGATAGGTTGTAAGAGGCCATCCCTCCCATCAATTTCAAACTTGCGCAAAAGTGCTCAATACTGTACCCTAAGGCTGAGGAGGAACTGGCACCTCTTCACAATGCTGCCTGGGAATCACCCAGTCTGTCAGCTGGAAAGCTGCTGCTTAGAGACTTTTTAGAGAAAGAGAAGAGTGGCTGGGAATCTCAGGTGACTATCGCAGAATGCTGGGCTTCTGCAGAAGAAAAGAACCCGGTGACTGGCGAAGGACAAGCTGAGCAGAGATAAACAGCTATGGATGGATCCAGCACCGAGCCACTGTGAGAAAGTCATCAGAAAGAAGCTTCATGTGTTCATGCCCTTTGACCTAGCCATTTCACTTCTAGGAATTTAACCTAAGAAAAGAATCCAAAGTAGGAACACAGATTCATGTACAATGTATTCAACACATTGTTTATAATGGGGAAAATTTGGTAACATCCCAAATATCAAACGGTAGAAAATAACTAAGTAAATCATGCTACATCTGTATTTTGTATATCATGTAGCTATTAAATTAATCTATGAAGGGCTTTAAATAAAATAGGGAAATATTCATTTTTATAATTGAAATAAGCAGGCAACAAAATTATATAAGTATTCTTATATGTGTGTGTATACACATGCAAATAAAACACAAAATACAGTAGACACCTTAACAGGAATCATGCCACATAACTGAACTCCTATTCTGGGTTGTCTGCCATGAGCATGACTTGGTTTTTTAATGAGAAAATCTCCCATAAATGTAAACATAAAAAAAAATTTTTTTTAAAGTACATGGCTCAGCAGTGACAAGATGATTCTTTTATTATGCATGTAAAAAGTGTAAAGGTACTTGGTTTTCTCATAACCATTTTCTCCTCTGCTCACTCATGGGCAAGCACAAATTGTGCACTGAAATTGGAAACAGTCAACTAAGATGTCTCTTGGCCTGCTCCCGTCACTCACCATCGGGCTGGTGGGCATTACTCCACAAGACATAATGGGCATCTTTCCTTGTCAGGACATGGAAACCTACCTCATTCTTGGATTTTGCAATTTTCCCCATGGCCTGGCATTCACGTGAGTTGATGCACTTAGTCATTCCTCTTTGAAGACATGTAAATAGCTTCTAATGCTTTATTATTTCAATAATATTGCGATGTAGGTCTTAATTCACATAACTCTTTCCTGTTTGAAATTATTTTCTTAGGATCAATCTCCCAGAGTGAGATTACAAGACCAACTGGTATAAAAGTTTTTACAACTTGATAATACCCAGTGAAAACTTGCTTTCCAAAAGAGATGTGCTAGTTGCATTGCAACTGCTTCAGAATTGAGCATTATCATCAACAAGCACCTTTTAAGCATTTACTTTCTGAAAGATACAATGTTAACTGTATCTTATACTAGCTAATGCTTGCACAATGCTACATTGTATGAATATAGCATAGTTTATTTAACCAACCTCCTTGTTATGGACGTTTAGGGTGTTCCTCAATTTTTCATAATTACAAAAATACTGCTCTGTAGTAAAGCATTTGGCCTTGACCAAAGAGAAGCTATGTCCCCAGCTCCTGGGAGGTAACCTCTAAACTCCAGGGCTTTCTCAAGTGATAGGAGTGTGTTTATCCTTCCTGGTGGGCCCTCTCAGACCACAAGTGATCGTTTATGCTAACAAGCTGACTCGTGGCGGTGCCCCCAGACTATGTGGTATCAGCCCAACCTCTGAGGAGGTTGGCAGGGTGGTTGGGGGGAGGTGGAAAGTGAATTTGACCATGTGGGCAATCAATCCATAAGCCCCAATAAAAACTCTGGACACCAAAGATCAGGTGAGCCTCCCAAGCTGGCAATACTCCACACATATTGTCACATATCAATGTCAGGAGGGTAACAATACTGATGACAATGGGAGCTTTGTGTTGGGACCCCTCAGCCTGCCAGACTCTGCCTCATGCACCTCTTCCTTTCGCTGGGTCTAGTTGGTATCCTTTCCCTGTAGTAAACCGGACCTGTGAGTATAACAGCTTTCAGTGTGTTGTGAGTCTTCTAGCAAATCATGAAACCTAAGGGTGGTTTTGGAAAACCCCCAAATGTGCAGTAGATGTCAGATGTGAGGTTGGCCTTGTGTGGACCCTTCCTCTAGCAGTTGGGGTCAGAAGTCTTGGGCAGACTTGGCAGTCTGGAGGTCAGTTAGGCTAACCCCAGGTAACTGAAATTAATAAATGCAAACTTGTATGAATATTTTTATGGGATAGATTTCTACAAGTGACATAAATGGGTCAAAGGACATGTATATTTTAACTTTTATTAATTGCTGCTTATTAAACACAGTGACCTAAAGAAAGTAAAGCATTCTAAGAAGTGATCTCAGAAAGGTTCCTAAAAGGGTCCTTTTGTATATGTCCCCAGGCACTGTTGCCAGGTAAGTTTCTGATAGTTGTCCCAGTCTAGTTCTAGTTCTTTCTCTTTCCTTCCTTCCCTCTTTCTTCCTTCTTTTCTCCCTTTCTTCCTCCCTCCAGCTCTCCATCTCTCCAGCAATGTATATTTAGTGCTCACTTGGTGCCCAGCAGGGTAGGTAAGTCTGGGGGTTTTTAAACAGTAAAGCTAACATGACCGAGGCCCAGCAATAGAAAATAAGGAACAGAAGAGTAAGTCAGCGTGGAGGGGTGAGAGGCATGGTTGCAGAGAAAAGTTTGTGGAAGAGAATTGGGAAGAAGGAATTGATTTTCAAGGGAGAGCAGCTGCCAGGATATGAGGAACTTTGGGAGTTAAATAAATAAATAGGATCTTTGGAGCATTTTATTGTGCCTTGCAATTTATCCACACCCCCTCCCCCAAGGCATCTAAATTATTCAATAAAGATTTAAATTATTGTGTCCTTTTTTTCTGGATATAATAATGGTGTTCCTTTTGAGTTCAGAGCCTGGACATAAGATAACGCTATTATTGCCAGTTTATGCCACTGGGCAAATCACATCACCGTTATTAAAACAATAGCACTCCCCACTGCAGAACTGGGTGCATTCTCTGCAGATGCTCCATTCTTGTCGCTGTCTTTTCCTCATCTTTCCTGTCCATTCATTCTCTCAACAATGACTTAGTGAGCACCAACTCTGGGCCTGGGATGTTCTGGCCCTTAGATCTATAGCAGAAAACAAAACAGACTTGGCCCCCACCCTCATACACTCTGCTGGAATAAGCAGGCACCATGCAGAGTCTGTGCAGCAGGTCAGGGACAGCCTTTCCACGAAGGTGACACGTGAGCCGAGACCCTGAAGCAGCCGCAGGGAGGATGCGCCAGGCAGAAGGGACAGCAAGGTCAAAGATGCTGAGGCAGGAAGCTTGGCTTAAGGGATGGAGAGAAGGTCAATATGACAGAGGAAGAGAGGGAGGGTGATGAGCTCAGAAAGTTCAGTGGGGTCAGGTCTCCTGGGGCCTCATAGGTCTACACAGGGAGCAGAAATTTTAGTCTAAGACCTTCTGACCTTTCTCACATCTTTAAAGCCCAAAGCAAAGGTTTTGGGAGCCCAGGGCCTGAAGAGAGAGGACACTGTGGTGGCTTTGTCTCTGACTGCAAGTTCCTCCCAGCTGGCAGCAAGGGCCGGAGCATGAGGACACGGAGCAGCGATGGGCACTGAGGGCCTGGCAGGCTTGAGGGTCCTGCCTCCATGAGTTCTAGGCTGCTAAAAAGTCTAGCAATTTTCAGAGGATGAAGTTCTCATAGACACAAGCGCTGCAAGAAATGGAGGTTAAGCCTAGACACAATGATGCAGTAGAGGCAGCACAGAACCCTATGAGCATCTATTTGGGGCACATTCTCAGTGCCCACGTGGAACAGTGATGAATCCATCCAAGGGGAGTTCCAGAAGCAGATGGCACACACCTTCCTGCTGAGGTTTTGTGGGTAAGAGTCAGGGATGGCGGATTGAGGTCGATCTTCATTGACAACCTTGGGAAGAGTAACAGAACTCCTTGGAACTTACCTGAAAATGCAAGGAACCAATTGAAA
>JAQZBX010086302.1:0-13018 GCA_029593785.1 Cabassous unicinctus | reverse complement strand
TAGGGTCCTCCCTGATCCTTCCTGTGCCTGCTTCTTTTCTTAGGCATATACATGTGGCCCAAGGAATCCCAGCCTTCCTCTTTACCCTGTTCTGAATGTCACCTCTTCCCTAGGGAAGTTTCCTCATGGTCCAGACACTACACTGTATGTCTTACAGCCAGCCATCACCTTGCCTCAGGTGGCACGACTTGACTGCTCTCCCATAGCATGAATTCTGTGAACTGTCTTTCACATGCAGGGCAAATTCTGTGATGGCGAGTCTCTCACGCCATCACCAGCTAGATAGGGCCACTTCTTGCTCGTTGTTCAAAGCTTCTGCAGTGGGGGTGTGAGAAGGAGCCCTGAAGTGTCTCACTCTGCCATATTGATCAGGGTGCCCCCCCACCTTTAACCTAGACTTTCTAGGAAAACACAAAATTATAGTACTTGCCACTGGTGGAAATTTGGACACTGAGAGCAGCATCAACAGCAGATCTTGGGTTTGTTTTATGATTCATAAAGAGCAGAGAGTTAAGGATGTTGTTCTGGGGCTGGCTGGTCTAGGGGATAAGGCAGGAAAGCCAATACACTGACTGTCCCTGGGCCATGATAAGAAGTAGAGATGGGTGGATAGAAGGGTAATCTTAGGTTGCAGCAATTGAAAGGTAATGAGAAGGCTTTAAAGAAAGCAAATTCTAAGCATTAGTTCTGATGATATCTAGAAAATTGTAAGAAGCTACTCTTATCACTTACACAACAGACTAAGCTTTCCTCTTTCAGCAAGATATATTTATTATGACACTGATTTGATGCTTGTTTTGCATATGCTGAGGTGATAAGGTTTTCACCAACAATGTGAATTGATTAATCACACGTTTTTTCAAGTGTAATTTCCCTTTTGTTTTTTATTAGAAAACATTTGGCATACCAATAAAAATACGCTTATTAACTAAGATTTATAGAATTTATTTTCTTTAGAAAATTAGTACTATATCTCACATCTGTGATATTGATTGTTTAAATCTTCCTTGCTGTTAATCTATACCACACCCATTCCTTTAAAACATAATCTTGTCTTTTAGGTATAATTGCATATAAAATGTTGAAAAGATCATCTGTAATTACTGACCACCTTGTGGCTTTAAATCTCTTAAAACAAATTGAAAATAAGAGGCGGTCATTGAAGATTTATTTATTTAAAAGAAAATGTTCAGAAATACAAAGTAAAGGAAAGATACAGCTGTCTACTTAGTCATAATAGCTGAGAATAATTCTGCATTATAGTAATCTCCAAGTTCATATGTCATAGTCTTTAAATTATAATTAAGAAATGTACTCTACATAAATTAAATATTTTGACTTAGTAAGTTTAAATAGTGACATTTTAAACATTTTTGCCAAAAAAAATTCCCAACAAACTGAAGCTGAAAAAATTCTTTAAAGTCTATTTTCCTTTTTTGGTTTAAAGTGTGTATTCTTTCTATTCATAAAGTAAGTACTACTAAAATTACCAGGTAATTATAATTGATCAAAATCTAGACCAAACTCAGTTATTGTTTTCTATGTAAAATATGCTTCATAGTTGGCAATAAGTTCAGAAGGTGGACTTCACATTTCTCAAAAAACACAACCTTAATTGTCATAAGTTCAAACAAGCCAAGTGTCTTGTCATCATTAAGTATAGACAGCCATCTTTTGTTAGAGAAAAATGTTCTCATAATATTTTCGTTAAATTAGTTGCAAAGATCATCCTTTTCGTTACTTACATTGAGCTAGGTCAATTAATTTTGAAATGTTTGCTGAGCAATAGAATCAAGCCGTAATTCTATAATATTATTAAATTAATTTGGGGGTACTTATAAAATAAGATCCAATAAGAGAAGCTTTTTTAGGATATGTGTCTAATGTATGAATATGTATAATAGGTTTACATATTCATATTTTACAATATTTCAGCCCTGGACCGAATTCTACATAATGAATGTATATTTTTTATTTCTGTTTTTAAAGTATCTTAAGAACTGTTAATTTTTATCAGTCACCATCCTTTTGAAATATAGTTTCACACATACTCCTGGGTTTTTTCCTTTTACAAAATCTGTTTTTTCAACATTTTCCTTGATGCTATAAACCTGATTTTGTTCAGGAATGGAACAGGCAGTCTTTAATCTTGCTGAAGGTAGGAGTAGTTCCTCTCTAAGAGCAGATACATAACCAGATTCTGGCTAATAACACAAGAGACTTCTGGGAATGTTTACTTTTCTTTTATTTAGTAAATCAGAGGGTGTCTGGATTGGGTGCAACTGCCTTGTTATAATGAGGAGAAGGCCATGGGAACCATCAAGATGCTGACAAAGTCCCTTGGCCATATTGAGCCTATGTCTCAAGCCAGAAACCACCCATCTAGTGACTTCTTATTACATGAGCAACCAGCATACTGATTTAAAGTTTAAGTCACTGTCATGTGAGTCTTTTGTTAACTATAGCAAAAAGCAACCCTCATGAGCAAATAGATATAGTCTCAACTCTCACGGTTGGTTAAGTTCAAAAACAAACAACCAAGCAAAAACAAAGAGATAATAGTAAAATAGGTGAATTTTCAAACCAAGGAAGCTCAATGAAAAATGAATATGGGTACAATGAATATTAGGTACCTTTATCATTACGTTTGACTTTCATACTGTGATAATCCTAACCTAGGGCAATTTCACTTGCTGTCAAGTGAGCAGTTGGGAAGACAGTATAATCTGGCAGAAAGAAGATGGAATGAAAGCCAAGACACTAGAAATGTGTGTTGGTTCTAATCTGATTTTCCAGAAGTAACTAACAACCTTTAAGTAGCATTACTGATACAAGATGATTTAACTTATATTTGTAAAAACAACAGACATATTTTGGAAGTTTATTAAAATGAACTATGTATTAGATTAGTATTTCTTTATTCAGCTGTATTATAGATACTGATAAGTAGATGTAGTTAGGATCAACAATTAGGCTACACGATCTCACTCTGAAAGTCATTCTTGGCTTTTAAATTGGGAGCTACATTAAAACTTAAGTCAATGAGCTATGGTAGACAGACAGTTGAACAGAAATCCATATATGAAGAATAACATCATAGATTTGGTTAATATTTTTAAACCAGAATTCATGTTTTAAAAAAATTTACCAACGATCCAGAATGCTGTTTGCCCTTCTTGTTGAAATTCACTAACCATATCCCTGTGACCAAATGGAGTAGGCCATGAAAAAATGTGTCTGTTTATCTTCACCTGTGCTATTTAAAAACTCCTTTTACTTTTAATTCCTCTAATCTTTTTGAAGGCAATAACTGCCCTTTAAACCTCAATGCCATTTTGTAATACTTGATGAATAACAGTTCCCTAAGAAATCTTTGCTGATATATCAATAAATATAAATAAATTTTCAACCTCACTAGCAAATATATATATATATATATACATATATATATAAACAATCATGTACAATTTTTTAATCTATCAAATTAGTAATTTGTTTTAAGGTAATTGCTCATTATTGGAGAGGATATGAAGAAATAGGACACTTTTATTCATTTCTGGATGAAAATGAATTGGCACAAGCATATACTAGTTATGCCTTTTAGGTTGGTTGTTGGGGGATTGAATCATGCCCCCCATAAAGACTTGTTCAGGTTTTAAGTTTCATTCTTGTGGATATGACCCCTTTTTTTAGTAGGACCTTTGAAGATGTTACTATTAGTTTAAGTGTTGTATTAGTCAGGGTTCTCCATATAAATATAAATATATCTGTAAATATTAAAAGATTTATTATAGGAATTTGCTCATATGACCATGAGATTGGCAAGTCTGAATTCTGTAGGGCAGGCTTTAAATTGGGAACTCTGATGAAAGTTTCAATGAATTCCCCCAGGAGATGCTGACTGGGAGAGGTAGAGATAGAAATATTTCTTTCTGACTGCTGCAATCATCAGTTCTTTTAAGGCCTTCAACTCATTGGATGAGACTCTTTTCATTGCTCAAGGCAATCTGCTTTGTTGATTGTAGATGTAATCAGCCATAGATGCAAACAACTGGCTAATGATTTAAATCCATGGAAGAGCCTCACAATAACAATGATGCTAGTGCTTGCTTGACCAAACAACTGGACACCATAATCTAGCCACGTTGACACATGAAATTAACCCTCAGAGTTGTGGACTCACGTGTACATAGGGTATTTGAAAATCCTTTTAAGATGGGGCCAAATGGGATGAGGATGGGTCTTGATCTGTATGACTGGAGTCCTAATAAGGCAGAAGAAATTCAGATTCAGTCAATCAGAGAAAGTCACAGGAGGAGACCAAGGAGAGAGGTTGCCATGTGACAGATGCAAGCCAAGGAACCCTAATGACTGCAGTAGCCAGCATCAGAATGCTACAGACTCTGACAGAAAGCATGGCCTATGAAGACCTGGATTTTGGATTTCAAGTCCAAAACTTTAAGCAAACAGATACCTGTTGTTTAAGCCAACGTATTGTATTATCTTAGCAGCCCTGGCAAATGAAGACATTGGTTATTTAACCTTTCTAAGCTTGTGTCCACATCTGTAAAATAAGGAAAAGTATATTTAATTCACAGATAGGGATTAAATGAAAAAAGTATATAAAAGCATCTGCACAGTACATGGTACATAATGACACTTAAATCCTGGTAGCTTACAAAAAAAGGAAAAAAAAGGAAAAGGGAAAAAAAAGGAAAGAAAAAGAAAGAGAAGACAAGGAATCAATACTTGGAAAAGGAACCAAAATTTTATATTTTCTCTTTTAAATTGTGCGTCTCCTTTTCAACAATAGACTCCATAATGTTTGGTGCCCTATTTATCCTGTTTACTGTTTTGTCCTGGCATATCATGCAGTGCCCACCATATTGTCATTCAGTTAATATTTGTTGAAATCATGAAGAGTTCACTTTATTCACCTAATTACCAAAGTGAAACTTCAGATGCAAAACTGTAATGAATCTCATTGGGGAAATATTACAATTTACATTCACTGAATAGGCATACATATGAAGTAGTAAGGCATAGAAAATTATAGGCTCTGAATTCAGAAAAAAAATGTGTTCAAAAGTGTACTCACTATCCATCATTCACAAGGTATTCAGCTTTTCTGAACCTCCATTTATGTGCCTGTACAGTGAAGATGATCAAAGTATCTGTCTTATGGGGTTTCTGTTAATAATAAATGAAAAAAAATATGCATTTGAAAGTGTTGCAGTCTTTACACAATAAGAGTGGCAGAATTAATTAGGATTTACAACTATAAATTTCCACTGAAATACAGCTTTCCAGATTCAGAGAACGTAGAGAAACCTCTTAAAACTTTGAGACAAGTTCATATACCCAGGCTCAAAAGTTGGTAACATTATACAATTCCTTTCACATAGGTTATGCTCTTTTCATTCTACCACACGCTTTTGTTTCTCTTTTCCTTCAATGATTGCAATGTCTGAAACATTCCCTGTTGGCTCTCTGCTGTGGTATTCCTGTAGTTTATATGAGGGAGTAAATGGGAATAACAGAGTAACAGAAAACTGACAAGACAGACAAGCTTGTCTGGTTGAGTGTTTGGTTGCCTCTGTGAAGGTTTAAGAGTTCCCTCAAACGGCCAGATAAACCGCAAATTTAATTTTTGTACACTCTGTCAAGGAACCAGGATTTCTGCTTAGAAAAACCACTGTGTATTTGTGTTTGCAGTTTTAAAGTAAGGCTCAGAAGAAATAGAGAGGAATCAAATACAGAGGGAATCATTTTATTTACGTATTTTTCTTCAGAGTTCCTGTATATCAGAACACACATGCTTCATTTTTAGGATTCTTAAAAGTGATTATTATCACTAGTATGGTTCTATAGTCTGCCTATAAGTGTGTTTAATGTGTTTATAAATGTATAAAATCCTAGTCCATGCTCTGATGGATTCTAGTATTTACATAACACATTTTCCCTAAATGAGACAATTCTCAAAAGTGTTACCTCATTAATCCTCACAATTTCACTGGCAAGTCAGGATGTGAAGATGGAAAAATTAAGCAAATAATAATAATAGAAAATCATTATTGAGCTATCCTATCTGCCTGGCACTAATTGGCTTACTTCTACTAATTGAATGAATCCTCACAACAACCTTGTGTACTATCATTCCATTTTATAGATGAGAAAACTGAGGCTAAGAGAATTTAAATAATTTTGTCCAACAACACACAAAAAGCAAGTTATGAACTCAACAGACTAATTCAAGGAAATAAAATCATTTGCTGAATGTCGGCTAATAATATTTTATCTAAAAATAAAAATTACTTTCTCATTTAGTAGCTACCTCAATTTACCCTGTTTGCAAGTTAGGTGAGTGTAAGTTCTTGAAGTTACTTTTTCTAAGCAGGAAATCAAGGTCCAAAAAGAATAAAGTGTGTGCAATGATGCTTTCATTCCGTGTAAGAGAGAACAGAAGCTGGAATTGTCAATCTCTTCTATTATTCCAATGGCTTTTGTGGTTTTATCCAGCAGAGTTCTGGGAGCTGCATTGTTAACTGTGAGTTGAGTCTTCTGATTTTGTCTCTTTGGAGTTTTGAAACATTCCTTATTTTCTGAGTTTTTAAACAATAAATAGAGTAATTCTAATTCAGTATTGTGGTGATTGTTTATAGAGGTTAGTTTAGTTGTAGATTATGGAAATGTCTTTCATAAAAGGGATCATTTTGTTAAGCTGAAGGTGGGCTTTGTTCCTTTGATAACTTTTTGACATTGAGACTGCCAAAAGAAGATGGATTTGTATTTTAAATTCTTTGAAGTTGGGACAATTTACATGAGGGAAATTTCAAATGTCTCATTGAAACACAGCAAATTCCTTCATTGCCTGAAGCAGATAAAGCAAAAAAAAAGTCTGACTCATTTGAGATCTGCTTTTAAAGCTGTTTTAAAATTGTAATGATGAAGTGTTTATATGTGTCAGGAGTTGTGAGGCTTGGTTATATGATTAATGGAAAATGAATACTATTAATGCTCATTGATAATATCAACATTTTCTTTGGGTTTTATTTGAAAAATATAAGTTGGAGTTTTAGACAGTAAGACTTGGAAGGATATTATTTTATCTGGCAGAATAAACTCTAGACAGGTGCACATAAAAAAAATCTGTTGCCCATATTTCTCACCCAATTTTTATCAGTTAAATCAAATAAAAAGCAAAATTTGTAGAAGAGTTGAATAAAGAAATACCTCATATGATGTAGCATAAAAGAGATTATTTGGAAAAGGATGGGGTACCATTCCTAGAACAGTTAATATCCATCATTTTTCACCCCAAACAACAATAACAAATACACAAGCTACTGGGACACAGCACATATATCGAAATGCACACCCAAAATAAAATTTATTTGGAATGTTACATATGATGCACTCTATTTGCTATTCCCTTTCTGTTAAATTCACTATACTTCATTTTATTAAAAAAAAAAAAAAAAGTACTGGTCATTACCACTGATTAAATTCCATGACCTACTGCTTAAGTTTCTTAAGTTTGGGGGAGGATTTTGACCTTCCTATATTTCTCTTTAGTCCCAATCTATGCCATTGCTAAGCATCTTTGTAGCTGGGAGAAAGCCAGAACTATAATTTTACCCATTCAATAGTTGTATTCTTAGATGTTCTATTTTATATAACACTGAAAGTTTCTGAATGCAAAAAAATATAAATTTTTTCATGGGCCTGATTTTAATGGGTCAAAGCTTAGAATGCCCTCCTTTTTCAAATATTTTTCTTATGCATTTAAAGTGAAGGCATTTTGAATGCTGAGAAGAATTCGCTGATTCAGGTATCCCTTGCTGATAAACATGACTATTTTCATGTAGTTGTAAGGCATATCTGTCTGCAATTGTTGAAGGTAAAACTTTTTACCCAGGCAGACAAAGGTTATTTTTATGTTAAAAGTTTTATTTATGTTAAAAGTTTTTCTGTGAATGTACCACTTGTTACATTTATTAAGGGATGGGGTTAAACTACTTATCTCTCATTCCTTCTCATTGCTCTAAGAAATCACTTCATCTTTAGATACAAACTGTAATCTTTTCAATTAGGTGAAGCTCACTGAAGTCTAGTTACAGTAAAGATGTGTAAAACAGCTGCAAATTTGCAGATTTGTTACCCTCAACCAAATGCAACCTGATGCTGATCAATTTCGCTAGCATTTTAAGGCAGCCTTTGTACCTTTTTCCCAACACATACACACACCTGCTCCCCCCACACACACACCTCTCACCCTCCCTTTCCAGGATACTGTTGTGACCTATAGTCTTTTTGAATCAGCTTTGCTTAAGATACATTTCTCAGTGACACTACATTTCACTCATAGCTCTTAGCATTTGCATCCAATTCCATTTCCCCCAATAGCTATTATGTTTCAATGTATGGCTCTAGATCTACATTTTGGTGCCTTGTTCTCTGTTAAGTGGACAGTTACTGGACAGCACCTGGTAGAACTGTGATATTTGATGCATGCTGCAGTCATTTCTCCTTTCCTGTTTTGCACACTTCCTGCCTTTAAAAATCTACAAGTATTGCCCTGACTTCTGTTTTGTGTCACCTTCTCTCTTATGTTTGCTCCCATTTCAATTCCTTTCTATGTATTGTCCACTAACCATCTTACTCTTTAGCAGTTAACCATAAAGTAAATTTCAAGAAAGTAAATCACAACTTTCTTTTGAGTTGTACTTAAGATGAATAGATATGATCCTTTGGAAAAAACTCTAAGCTAAAAATTAACTCCATCATCTTCTTATATATGTATATATTATAGTATAAAATTATGTTTACCTATGAGATAATTTTGTATATCTATACTCTTATCTGCCACTTTGTGCTCTGTCCTCTTGGATTGACGTTTCCAGTGTTTTTGGTGAGAATATCACCATGCCTTGTGATGATACATTCCAAGAAATTTTTATTGATATAGGACAAGCCTCTTAATTTCAAATATTCAATTAACACAAAATAAAATTGTGCCAGATTGTATCTAATTTTCAGTTCTATTAGTATGCAGAGCTTATTTAAAGAAGTAGTATATGCATGCTGAGAACTTCCAATATATGTCAGCTTCTTCACTGTTAGATTCCTAGCAGCAAGCACAAGGACTGAACTTAATAAATATTTGTCAAATTAATTAAATAAACTCATGCTCATGTTCTCAACTCAAATATCATAAATAAAACAGACTTAAGGAAAATTTGTCAGTGTAGGCAGAGGAATTAATAATCTTCTTTTGTACAATGAATTAGAATACTCTCAAAATAAAAAAGAAGAGAGAAAGTAATGAAGGGAGAAAGAAAGAAGTCACAGACTAATGTAATATGTGCAAAGTAATGCTAAAGCTTCCCTTGATTCAGTTTATTTTCCCTTCGAGTTTTTAAGTGTTACAAAAGATACTGATATTAATTGTTCTAAAGCAAAACTTCATTTTTCTTCCAGATATACAGAATGTTTCCAAGAACACAAACTGGAACACTTCAAAACTATTTATGTTAATCAGTAGCTACTTTGGAACACATTCAGCCCTGTTAGTCCCTTTGATTTAGGAGAGTTCGGGGAAAACGAGCCTGCGTGCTCTACCTCAACCCTCCCTCTCCACCATTAGTTTGAAACTGTTCGTAAGAAATACTGCAAGTACGATATTATATCCATATCCTGTGAGCTGTGGGAATCCTATAAACCTCTCTGTTTCCCAGCTTTCAGGAAAGGATGGGGACGACCACTCCTGACACAGTCTGTTTTTTCCATCAGGGGTCACTGTGGAGGAATAACAATCACAGCTTGAGAGTTAACACAGGGAAAACAGTTTGTAAGAGTATGAAGCAATGAGCTTCTGGTGCTAAGGACCAGCTACATTTTTTCCACGTGAATCTTCCACCAGCACCTCTGAAAGTCTGAATGGCTTTTCCCTGAAACAACATGCCATACAGCCAGACACTGGGTTGAGGTAAAATCTCACGACAGGGTAAAGAAAACAAGTTCTTTGGAAATAGCACTCGGGTTGAATGCATTTTTGGTATAGACCTGCTAGTGGCCTGAGCATGCCTGCATGACAGAATCTCAAGGTAATGCTTCTGAGGAAAGGAAATTGTAAGGCTGCTCCCACTGACAGTCATGCAGAGAGACTCTGTGGGCAAGCTTCTGGACTAACTCCAGTCATTACACGTTTGGAAAGGGTTTCTCACAAAGGTATTTTGTGCATGAATGGTCTAGAGGAATAGGTTTCTGGACCAACTGGTGTGTAGCTAATTTTAAAAAGTCAGTTTACCATAACAATTATTTTATGGGCTGTAGAGCAGATCTCATTAAAGAAGGAAGGGAATCGTAAATTAGAGGAGAAGCAAACACATTAATATGCTTAATACTGCCTCTCTTAACAGGAACATTACAAATAGGATTAAGGATATAACTTTATCTTATCTTTCCTTTCTCTTCGTTTAAAAAATAACAATGTTTAGTAAAGATTTTTAAAATACAGTGTCTTTGAATTTCTTTATTTGGTTTCCTGTAAAATTTTTCTGAATACCTTCTAGGTTGTTCAAAAACCTCTCCAATGGTGCTTTTATTATTTTATTAATTTAATTTATCATCATAGCCTCTTTTGTTTTATAGAAGTATTTTGAAATCCCTGTGTATTAGCATTTTGTTTCTCCAGTGACCACCGACTTTCCTCTAAAGCCTGTTTTGAAATTAGAGTTGCTTAAGAGGGTTCATGATAGCTATTACGGAAAATAAAATTTGTATGCCCCATCACAGCTTTTGCTGAATGAAAGCTCAATATTTTCAGTCTCATTTATTTGATTTATTTTTAAAAATACAGGATTCTATGTGTACGCATTTTGGAGTAAGGGTGGTTGAAGCAGCCATTCTTCTCTTTTATTTCCTCCATTCTCCTCTCACAAACTTTCCCTAGACATTACTAAATATTTTCCTATGTCCTTTTTTGGTATCTATATATATGCAAACAGACGACTATTTGGAATATAGTTTTTCCAAGTTATAGGAATATTTCTAAAGTTCTGTTCTTATAAATCTTCTGTCCCCTTTTTATTCATTCAGTACTCTCACAAATATTAATTTAACATTTCTATCTTAGGCAACTTTAGATTCCAGTTTGTAGGAGCCTGAGTTTATGTAATTTTGGAAACTCTCATTAATAAAAGAATACAGAGTGACAAATTTTACAAAAACATATGAACTGTGAACACATTGTTTGGGGCCTCTCCTTGGGCCTTGGAAAAGACATGTGAAAGGGAGGGGTTCTCTAGCATCCAGTACCACGATCAGTACTAAGAATAAAGAAATGATAAAGACACTTTCTTACTACATTCATGAAGCTTATAGCTTTGAAGAAAATACTGACTTCAAACAAATCTCATATCCATGCACATTGCAGAAGTGATACTTCTACTTACTCAGCTTCTCCCATCTCTTCTTTTCACTTCTAAGCACTGTGGCCCTGGTACCCCACACAGTGAGTTTCTTCAAATATCCTTACTTTTTCCTGCACATCACATGTCATTCTCTTCAACTTTAGCCTTGGTCAGAATCTAGCATACTCCAAGAAATCTCTTTGCTTGTGGGTAACTTTTTATCCCTTTGTGTATTAAAAGTTCTTGAGAAACAGGATTGCCTATTTTTCCAACTGCATAGCTATTTAAAACAATTCTTTATAAGTGGGGAAGTCACAACAGATAGGGAAACATATATTTTTTATTGTAAATCAGAATTTCTATGACTCTGTATTCTACCCTTCAGGAATTCCAAACTGTCAAATTCCTTCAAAGGGATCTGAGATTCTTCAAGAGTATTGCATTAGTCAGCCAAAGGGGTGCTGATGCAAAGTACCAGAACTCTGTTGGCTTTTATAAAGGGTATTTTTTAGGGTAAAAGCTTACAGTCACAAAGCCCTAAAGAGTCCAACTCAATGTACCATAAGAGGTACTTTCTCACCCAAAGTCATTTGCCAAGTGTTAAAGAAGGATGGTGGGCGATGTCTGCAAGAGTTCAGCCTTTCTTCTTCCTCTTAAGAGTCTGTGGTCTCACCTTCTTCCGATCTCAGCTGTAGGCTGGCATAAGGCTCGTCTCTCTCACTGGAGCTCGTTTCTTTCCGGGCTCAGCTGATCTGTTCTTTTCACAAGGTCAGCTTTAAATTATCTCTCTTCCCAGGACTACAAGATCCTCTGTGTATCTTCTCTGTGTATCTAATTCTGTGTGAAAGTCTGTTTTATCAGCCCACCAAGGGGTCAGGGACTCAACATTGAGTTGCATTCTAATGACATGGGTGAACCAAAGCCTTAATCTTAACATAATTTGATCTGACATCTCAGCTGAATCTCATACAATCAAAGACCATTACACCCAGAGAAATATAATTTATATAGTTTACAAATATAATCAATATCTCTTTTGGAATTGATAAATAATATCAAACTGCCACAGATATGTAACAGAAATTCTCTCCAGACTAACTTCTTGGCTTCTGTGATAGCTTCTCTCACACTCTTTTGCTGTGCTTATGATTATATCTATACTTATTGCCATTATGAAAGGCTAAAGCTTCTCAACATGGTGCCACCATAGCTGCTGATGCTGATGAAGTCTACATTGAGATAACAATGCTTAAGGTCAAAGAAACTAAGAGCTGAGCCAAACAAAATGTCCAGAGTTTTGACAAAACAGATGGCACTTCTTCCAGTACTGTAGAGGTATAGTCCCTAATGCACTCGTGCCAAGTGTTAACAATGTCCCACAAAGTCTCTAGTGGGACAAACAAGAAAACAAACATCCCCACCAACACTCAATCTTTATAGTATTCTTTCCTTCAGCGTTTTATAAGAAAGTCTCCAAACATAGAGAAAAGTGGAAAGAATTTTTAGTGAATACCATAAACATTATTTGGATGTCACTATTAACATTTTACTATTTTCTCTCTGTTCCTCTCCCTACTTCTGCTGGAAACCACTGATTTTTTTTT
>JAQZBX010086301.1:0-13016 GCA_029593785.1 Cabassous unicinctus | reverse complement strand
TTAAAAAAAAAAAAAAAATCAGCAAAGGGAAGCAATGCGTAAGGCACAGTTCAGGAGGGTTCCAAACACACTTCTGTCCCCATGGTGCCATGGACAATGATAACTTCTCCCAGCAACTATGTGTGACAGTATGCACAGAGTTCCAATCTTTCATGTCCAGAGCTTTTAACCTTTAGTCTCCAGCCCCTCTGGAGGTAGAGCAGATAGCTCATGGCCTGCAGCTCCCATCGTAAGTCATATTGTTAGACTTCCTTATGTGCCCCCTAAAGAAAGACACTCTTCCTAGATGTCACCTTCCAGGAGACAAGGGCAAAGGGCAGACTGCTCTCTGGGTAAGCCTAATACCTTACTATGCCACACTTCTAAATAATTCACGAATCAAAGGGAAATCATACAAAAATTTAAAAAAAATATATTAATAAAAATTTGAAGAATGCTGCTCAAAAGGGTATTGAAAGTAGTATTTGTAGACCTAAATGATTTTGTCAGAGGAAGAAAAAAAAGGCTGAGTATTAATGAACTGCTTGTCCAACCTAATAAATTAGAAAAAAAAAAACCAAGCCATTAAAAACAAAGTAGAAAAGAAAATAATGAACACCACGTCGTATGAGATATTAATAGAGAGGATCAACAAAGCAAATGTGTTGGTTTTTAAAAAACAGGTTAGTAAATTTGACAAACTTCAGCAAAACTGATCAAAAAAGAATAGAAAAGTCATAACTTTAGGAATAAAAATGGGTCACAAATAAAAATTCAGCAGAGATTAACAAGATACAGAGTATGAAGAGTTTTTTTAAGCCGATAAATTAAAAGACTTAGAAAAAAAGACAAAATTCCCTGAGAAAATTAAATTAGCAAATCTTAATCAAGAAAAAATAGAAAATTTAGATATACCCATAGCCATTAAAGGAATTGAATCCATTAAAAATTTTCCATATGGGAAGCGGGTGTGGCTCAGTGAATAGAGCCCCTGTTTACCATATGGGAGGCCCGGGTTCCCGTCCCGAGGCCTCCTTGTGAGGGCACGCCGGCCTGAGCGGTGCGGTGGGCTGATGCAGCAACCTCACGGCAGGAAGCGGGTGTGGTGTAATGGATAGAGCACCCGTTTACCATATGAGAGGCCCCGGGTTTGCTTCCGGGCGCCTCCTTGTGAGGGCAGGCCCGCTTGAGTGGCGCCCTGGGCTGATGCGGCAAGACCTCACAACAAGGGGGAGATAAGCAGACACAGAGAAGACATGCAGCGAATGGACACAGCAGCACAAGCAGCAAGGGGGGGATAAATAAAATAAAAAATAAATAAATCTTTAAAAAAAAATTTTCCATAAAGAAAATTCCAAGACCAGTCTTACATGCAAGTTCTACCAAATTTAAAAAGCAACTAATTCCAAAATCAAAGTTTATTCTTCATGCTTTCTGTTCAAGGAATCTTTTTCAACTAAAAATAAAAGGCAATTCTATATTTTCTTAGAAATTTTTAAAAAATTTCTGCCTATTAAATTTAAATCCTTAATAAATATCTAGAAATTTGTGTTTCTGAAGAAGGGATTCCATTTCCTAGTTTTGCATATAAATAATCAATTATCTGTTCTTTCCCTACTGATCTACACTTCCACCTCAAATTTCCATATGTACATGTATCTGTTTCAGGGCTCTCTATTCTGTTGCATTGATTAATCATCTACCTCTAAGGCATATCCACAGACAGAGTTACCATAGTTTTTCATGCTTTTTCACAGGCATCTGGGCTATTTTAGCACTTTAATCTTATAAATTGTAAAATATGCTTGACAAGCCCCATTTTTTAAAAATCACTTGGGATTTTGATTGGAATGTCTTTTAAAATATAGAACTAAATGGGAAGAACTGATATCTTCACAATACTGACTCTCTTTATGCGAAAACATCATATGTCACTCCATTTATTTAGTTTTTCTTTAGGGCCTTTTAAAAAATTGTTACAATTTTCTACTCATGGGTCTTTTTTCTTCATTTCTTTTACTCTTACATTCTTTAAAATTTCAGGGTGCTATTAATGGAATTTTAAAAGATTTGCTGCTTGTGTTTAGAAAAGAAGTTGACTTTTTAAGATTGATCATTATCCAGCAACCTTGCTAAACTCTCTTACTAATTTTCATATGCTTATGTATTTGTCTATGATAATTTCATGCACAAGTAACAAGACTTTTATTTCTGCTTTTCCATTGTTTATATTTACTGTTCTTTGTGTTTAGAATTCTCAGTCTGAAATTTTTACTGAAGCATTGAATCTAAGTGCTAATAGTGAACATTCTTGTCTTGCTGCTGTTTTTAAAGGAAATGTTTGAACATATTGCCATTGATTTTGAGGCTTTTTTGATGTTTGACATTTGTTATTTTAGAAGTGTTTTATCAAGTTAAGGAAATTTGTTTATTTCTAGTTCCCTAGTAGTATTTTTTCAAATCCTTTTATGTGGTTATTGAGAAAAACAAGGTTTTTCTCCTTTAACCTGCTAATGTTACCGGATTTTGTCTAGGTTCTTGACTTATGCTGCAGAAATGAATTTCAGAGCATGTCGGGTTAGTTAGGCCAGTAATTTATTAAGGTGGGGAGGGAAGAGAAATGGGAGAAAATAACAGATCACAGGTCCCCTGTAGAGAGTAAGGGGCTGAAGAGTGATAAAGAGGGCTGATTTATAGACTACAATTTCCCATTATAGATTATAAATGCCCAGGTTTTACTTGGGTGTTGATTCACGGAGGAGGGACATGGCGAGAGCAGGCCGCAGAAGCCAAGAGGGATGAGAGAGGGAATGGGGGATTTGACCTTTGCACCTGCTTTTAAACCATTAATTATTCCGCCCCTTTGCTAATGGCATGGGAGGAGTCCCAGGTGTTTGCTGTTTTGATTGATTACCCCACCCATCAATCCCCCAGGTGGGACCAATAAAAAATGTTCCTGGAGAAATATCCGGGGCTTCTCCTGGGAATCTCTGGGAATCTCATTCTGGGTGGCAGAAATCTCGCGAGGGTCTTCTAACAGCCATCTTGGGGGTATCGGTGTCCACGTGGACTTCTTGCCAGGTTCCAGATCCATCTATTGATTCCCTATATGAAGCCTGCTTTACTAATGTGGTGACTTAAATTAACTGTTCTTCTAATGGTAAATTTTGCTTTTCTGGAATAAGCCCTCTTGGTCATACATTATCTTTCATATGCATTCCTGAATTAAGATATTAATGTTAGAGTTACTACTATGCTCATCAGTATAATTGGCCTGTAGAGTTGGGTT
Source organism: Cabassous unicinctus (assembly GCA_029593785.1). Lineage (NCBI taxonomy): Eukaryota > Metazoa > Chordata > Mammalia > Cingulata > Chlamyphoridae > Cabassous > Cabassous unicinctus. Next base: position 9,748 of record JAQZBX010086301.1, on the reverse strand, counting down.
ATTTTTTCATATTCTCCGTCATGTTGTGATATCAAGACTGCTAGAATAGCAATGAAGTTCTATTGCAAATAACAGAAACCACTCTGGTTATTTTAAGCCAACAGATGAGGTGTTTACAAATTTGTTGCAAAGGCTATCAAAGCAGATTCTAGCTAAGACTTCAGGAATGACTTCTAGAAGTATCCTTTCCAAGTAGCCCACCAACTTAATTGTTACTTTGCTGCAAACAGGAAACTAGGGAATCAGGAAACCTTTTCAGGAGTATAGTACCTGATCTACATTATCTACAACCTGGGAGTTGGGAAGCTGCACAGAACTATTGACTCTAAAGCTGTGCTGGTTCTGCTAGAACAATATGAGGAAGTGGCACCTTCAGCAGTTTTGTCCCTAGAATTTGCATCTGGTTTGCAGAACTTAAATCTTACCCAGAAGCTAAGCATCAAGGATGTCTTGGAAATGCAGTATACAAGGGTAGATAAGGAATGTGGTTGGTTGATCAAGCCAACCTACTGTGTTTGCTGCGACCAGGAATAAAGCAAACGGGGACAAATTTCTTTTATTTTTATGCTCAAAATCACTTTGCGTAAGCATCGTGAGGATTTGAGATTATTTAGGGGAAAGAAGACATTCTCACTTTATGGAGATGGAGCCTTGACCTGTTTTATTAAAACAAAAGAAATACGACCTAATTTTGATTTGTTGATGAATCAAGGTGTTGTATCAACATTGGATTCCAAACAACTATGTGGTAATAGCCAATAGATTTTCTTATTGATGAATCCAAGGGAGAAGACCTGTACTATGTAGAGAGTAAAGAGGATACCATGGTTTTGCCCCCAGTAGAAGTGAATTTAAAAGTTATAGAACGAGAGCCACTGAGTGTACACTTTGAAAGGACTGTACAAAACATAGGGCTGTATAACACAGGGAATCCAGTGGTGGAAGATGGACTGTGGTTAACAGGACAAATATGAGAATGTTCTCTCATGAACTATAACAAATGTATAATACTAATAAAGGGTGTTAATAATTGGGTGGGTTGGGGGAAAATTCGCCAAAAGTAAGATATGGGCTATAATTAGTAGTAATATTTTGACGATGCTTTTTCATAGTTTATAACAAAAGTTTTACAACATGCAAGGTGTTGGTGTGGGGTGATGTATGGAAACCCTGTATGATGATATACATGTTTGTTCTGTAAGTTTACAACTTTTACTATACATTTATTGTTTGTGTATGTTCATGTATGAATGATATACGTCAATAAAATTGTGTTAAAAAAAATTCCAGAACATCTACCCTACATTTATCCCACATTCTATTATACACACACGTGCAGGCATGCACAGGCACATATGTTTCCGAAAGTTTCCAGTATCAGTTGCTGCATCCAATATTACACCAGCAAAAAAAAAAATCACAGAACTGACAGGTATCATTAAAAGTCACAGATTGTCCAACCGACCAGAGCATGATACTGAATTTCCATCACAGAGGGAAATTCATCCCACTTGTCAAAATGAGGCTAAGAAGTTGTCTCACTATGATTTATGGTGGGAAGAACCAGTTGTATGAACTTGGATAAGGCACTTAACCTCTCAAATCCTCGGTTTCCTCATGTTTAAAATGGGGGTAATTGTGCCTAAATCACAAGAATTACTTATGTAAAAGCCTTTTGCAATTTTCTTAGTAAGAACCTAATAAATGGGCTGAATTAAATTAATTTAACTAAATTAAGCTGAGTATATTTGCAGGCTATAGGTGACCACAAAATTCACCCTAGCTGTTTATGGGTGAGGCCCTGGACGTGTAGGGTCTCCAGACCTTGTACTTGGTTGATCCAGCTGTGTGCTCCAGCTCTGGCTGAACTCCCTCTCTGTCAGATGCCTCACACAACTGTTGCTTGCTCAGGAAAGCTAGTTCTAGGAACGGAACCCTTTTGAGCCTTCTCACCCAGCCAGGAAAACCTGCACATCCCCACTGCACAGTGCCAAAGCACCACACCCATAAGCTCTTCCTCTTATATCTAGAGCATCCAGACCAAATGAGGCTCAAGCCTATTGTCAGACATCTCCAAGTAAGAGGGTCTGACAATCTGTAAGGAAAAAAGGAAAGAAGGAGGCAGGGAGGAAGGAAGGAAGGAAAAGAAAAACAGAACAAAGAAAGCACATAACAAATTAGTTTGCACAAAGAAAGACTTGGAGCCTCTGGGATTTAGTCACCTTCTCTGCTGCAGAGACTATTTCTGAATTGGGCACTTCCTCGCCAGTTGATCAGAGGCAGATAGCCTGTCTTCTCTCCTGCATATGCAAAAGGCGATGTCAACACTCAACAAATAGATGAGAAAAACGTGAGGTCAAATTCTTATGCAACCCTTTGCCAACTCGTGCTTTTAAAATTCTGAGTTGTAAGATGAACCATATGGTTCAACAAACCTTCCTGATGAGTGACTTCTCTCTTGGGAAATGACATAATCATGCAGTTATCTTCCTGGGGATTGCTGAGTTTTCTAAAAACCCTCTGCCCTCACAAGCCTACAGATTTTGTGTTGAAGGAAAACACTGTGAAAGGCAGAACATTCTAGAGGCATCAGTAGTCAAACTCGTAAGCTTTCATACTTACCCACAGCCTTCAGAGCAGGCCTCCCTGTGGTTACTAAATTTTTCCTCTTGCTGAGATTTCCCAGCATGCTCTAGAATTATCAAGTAAAGCCAAATATTAAGAGGAAAATCTTGAAAATCCTTCAGTGCCTGAGGTGGAATCAAATCAAATGAGCTCTCCACTCTGGCACCAGCCAGCTGAGCTACAAATACTGACCCAGCCCCTGCTGAGAAGAGTCATCAAGAGTAGAAACCCATCATGTTGCCAGAATATATTGCAGACTCACCAATGGGGGAAATGAAGTATATAAAACAGTGTGAACATTGCGGAAATAACAGTTAATATTTGTTTCAGGCATTCATCTGTACTTGGCAACATTGAGATGTGTTTTTCCTTCAGCATTTCTTTCTGCCCTTGAGGCGTAATGCTGGGTAAGATTCTGAATTCTTTAATCATAGCAGCTCTGCACCATGCCTCGATTTGGAACTAAAGGCAGCTTTTGCTGAAGTGAGTGCTGGACCCAAAAAACAGTTGACATTAAAAATCAAAATATTAAGCTGAGCTTCAAGAGAAAAACATGACAGCCCATATTCCTGGTCAAATGATTTTTATTGCATGATGTTTTAGTGTCTTCTTTATGTATTCTATCTGGTTGCTCAGATTGTGAAAATTACAAAATAAAAATTAAGTGGCTGTGTAATACGTAATATTTGACTCATCCGTTTTTCCACCTGACATTTATTTCTTTCATAGCATTGGCTCTGGCTCAAGTTGGGGATGTGTGGAATATGGAAAGCTACCTGTCTCCTTTAGTGGAATAGGAAGGATAGTGAGTGGGCTGGGAGGAAAGAGGCCCCGGTTTCTAAGTCCATTTCTGCTACTTTTTGCTAGGTGTCCTTAGGGAAATCCCTATGACAGCCTGAGCTTTATATGTGTTTAAGCTTTCATGGGAAACTTCATTCTCAGTAAGGAAAACAATCTCTAAGGTTGCTGCCTTCTAAGGAAACTCTCTGGGTATGGAGGGGCAAGTCTACCAAATAATAGTTTGTCTGCCACATAAAAACGCTATTCGTGAGAAAATTGGCTAGCTCAGCTCGCAACTCAATCACTCACGTGCTTTTTTTCTGTACTTTGGCATTTAGCAAAGGTACTTTAAGTCTGCTTTCCATATTGTCACACAGAGTATTAAAAAGGTGTATACTCAAGGACTGAGATTTAATGAAATTAATCATGTTTGCTGCATCATTCTTACGTGAAACTGTTTTTAGATTGTTTCATTGCCAGCGCATGGTGGTAAAGAAGAAAATGTCTCCTAGTGCCATCGGCAGCACTGCCTTGATTTATGCTAAGAGGTTGGCAGTTTTACCCACTGTATTAGTCAGCCAAAGGGGTGCTAATGTGAAATACCAAAAATGAGTTGGTCTTTATAAAGAGTATTTATTTGGGGTAGAAGTCCACAGATTACCAGGCCATAAAGCATTAAGTTTCTTCTCACCAAAGTTCATTGCCACATGTTGGAGCAAGACAGCTGCCGATGTTTGCCAGGGTTCAGACTTCTTTGGTTCTTCTCTTCCCAGGGCTGCGTTTCTCTCTGGGCTTAGCTCTTCTGGTTCCTCCACAAGGTCAGCTGTAGACTATCAGGCGAATGGCTCACTTCTCTTCATCTGGGACCTTTTCTCCAACATCAAAACTGCTTCTCAAAAACTGCTACTCAAAACTGCTTCAACTCTGTTCTTGCCATGCCTTTTATATTTGATTCCCCCACCCACCAAGGGGTGGGACTCAATGCCCTACTGATGTGGCCCAGTCAACGCCCTAATCATAACTTAATCATGCCCAGATTAACAGATCAGTTTACAAGCATGATCCAATTATATTTTTGGAATTCATAATTACATCAAGTTGCCAAACGGCCACACCCACCATTGCTTGTGCACCATCACTGCAAATGGTAATGCAGTGGAAAAGGTAAAAGTAAGAAGTTTTGACCTTTAGATCTTCTGAAAGGGTCTCAGGGACAGTCAAGGGTCTGCAGACAATACTTTGAGCACCACTATATTAGTATGTTAATATAATGTGACACATTTGGCTTCAGGACAGCAGATACAGAGTCAAGGAAAGGACAAGGAAGAGTCCATTATTGAAAATACAAAGTTGTGTCACAGAGAGAGCCCCATCTCCAGACATTTGGTACTGGAATAGGATACCTTGAACTTTTCCCTCAGTATTATCAGCAACTTATTTTAAAAATTGGAGCATACTAGCTATTTAACAGCAATTCATATCCCTTATGTTTTCTTATGATCCTGAAAGAGTTGGAAACATTGAGGAAGAAGCCATTTTTTCAAACAGCTTAATTGAAGTAAAATTGATATGCAATAAGTGGTATATATTTAAAGTGTATAACTTGATAAGTGTTGACATAGGTATATACCCATGAAACAATTATCACAATCCCGATGATAAACTTATCAACCACTCCCAAAAGTTTCCATGTGTTCCTTTGTAACCCTTTCCTCCTGCCCCTCTCCACTCCCACCCTACTGATATGCTTTCTGCAACTATAACTAGTTTGCATTTTTTGGAGTTTTATATAATAGAATCATACAGTATGTATTCTTTTTTATCTGGCTTATTTCAACTCAGCGTAATTATTTTGAGATTCACCCATGTTATTGCATGTGTCAGTGATGCCTTCTTTTAAATTGCTAAGTAGTATTACATTGTCTAGATAGATCAAAATTTGCTTATTCATTCATCTCTGCTGATGGACATTTTTTTTTTTTTTTGCAGGGTTTTTTAAAAACTATTTTAAATATTTAAGCAAGGAATTTTAGGCTTTCCAAATGCTAGGAATTTATTTTTACAATATGCCTTATATTATATTTGTTCATGCCCCTGACAAAGTATTTGTTTGCTGTAAGTAAAACTAAGCTCTCATGGTTTCCAAGAAGGTTGGATTTCTATCATGTAAGTTGTGGAAAGCCTTTTGGTAAGAAAGATGAATGATAAATCAGGAGGCAAAAATGTTAATTTTCCACTCAGTAATCCTACTCTTGGGAATTTAGCCTCAGAGATTAATTCAAAAAAAGATAAATTGGTAAAGATATTTCCACAGACCTCCCTAGAATAGTAAAGCGTTGGAAGCAACTTAAAAACGCAATAAGGACATATTTAAGCAACATAAGAGAATGCTTCAGATAAAACATTCAGTTCAAAAAAGGCAAAATATGAAATTACATCTAGATTATGAATATAACCATATAAAATGTATAGATGTTTGTTTAGAAGGATTGGAAAGGAACTTAAAAACAATTAGTGTGCTATAGCAATGGAATTGTAAATATTTCTCTTTTACTGTCTTCCTTGATTTTTGTCATAATCAGATTCATGAAATATTAAAAATCGGGAGGAGGGGGAGTGGATGTGGCTCAAGCAGTTGAGCACCTGCCTCCCAAATGGGAGGTCCTGGGTTCAGTTCCTGGTGCCTCCTAAAGAAAAACAAATAAACAAATAAACAAACAACAAGCAAAAACAATGAGCAAACAACAAGCAAAAACAAAATGAGCAGGGAGCAGATGTGGCTCGAGCAGTTGAGTGCCCGCCTCACACATGATATTTTAATGTCTTCTTTATGTCTTGGGTTCAGTTCCCGGTGCCTTCTAATGAAAAAAAAATCAGGAGCAAGCAGCTGACTGCTCTAATGTTACCAAACCCATAGGATTTTTCTCCTTTATGGTTTATAAGTTGTATGTGCCTATTTGATCCTTCGTTCTCATCAGTGAAATAAATTAAGATGTTGGCAGGATCCCAGTTTAATCCACCCCATGTATATTGCTATACTCCTGATGGAAACTAGAGGCTAGTATTAGAACACCTTCGGTACTTTGGGAACATTTTTTCAACTTAAAAGTATTTACACAAAAATGAAAAAGAAAAAATACCAAGTGTTGGTGAGGAGTACTTCTGGTGGGAGTTTGAATTGATACAAACACTTCAGAAAACTGTTTGGCATTATTTAATAAAGCAGAACATACTGCATACACTATGGCCATAAATTCTCCTTCTAGGTGTACATCCAACAAAAACTCATATATATGTTCATCAACAGCATGTACTAGAATGTTAATGGCAACATTATTTGCGATAGCCCTAAAGTGTAAACTACCCACGTGCTCCACAACCAAGAATGGATAAATAAATTGTGGTGGAGTCACACAATAGAGTACAATACAGAAATTAGCACGAACAGTCTATGATTAGACATGTTCATATAGTTGAATCTCACAATGTTGAGAGAAATAAGCCAAAGAGTACATGCTGCATAATTCAATTTATGTAAGTACTAATTCCATTTACGTAAGTACAAAGTGAGGTAGAACTCATCTATGCTTTTAGGCAACAGGATAATGGTTACCCTTGGAGGTGGAGAGGGATATACTTATGGAAGGAGGCATGAAGGGTCTTCTGAGGTGCTTGTAATATACTGTTTTTTTATCCAATTGCCGGTTACATGAGTGTGTTTAGTTTATTAAAATTCATTGTACTAGTCCAGGTTCTCCAGGGAAACGGAACCAATAGAACCGATATGTACATATTAGGAGATTTATTATAGGAACTGGCTCATGAGACCATGGGATTGACAAGTCCAAATTCCACAGGGCAGGCTGCAAGTTGGGAACTCACGTGAAGGTTTCAATGAATTCCCCAGGAGAAGGTGGCTGGTTGAAGTAGAGGTAGAAATTCTTCTTTCTGACTTTAAGGCCTTCAACTGATTGGATGAGATGTCTCTCATTTCTAAAGGCAATATCCTTCCTTGACTGTTGATGTCATCAGCCAGAGATGCAATCAACTGACTGAAGATTTTAATCCACAAAAATACTCTCACAGTCAAAATCAGGCCAGTGCTTGTCTGACCAAACTACTGGACACCATAACACAGTCACGTTGACACATGAACTTCACTGTCACATTCATCAAGCTGTAGATTTATGTGTACTTTTCTGGAATGTATATTATACTACAATACAAGTTTTTTGTTAAGTCTATAAGCATCATCAAAAGCTTTAAGAGTGTTACCAGGCGTTTTTTAAATGTAGAGACAAGGACAGTAAAAAGAGGGACAGCTGGCTGAATTAGTGTAGTGTTATGAATTTACAGTGAACTAGAATCGGGGTTATATAGCAGGGTGCATCTGGGGAACTTTGTGACCAGCCAGGAATGGGTTATTGCTAGTTACATAACCGAAAGCTCTCAATAAATTCCGTTTTTCAATTTCACACTGCCTGATGATTGGCAAAGAAATAAAATATAGAATCAAGAAGGCCAGATGCCCTTTGCAACAGTAAAATATACTGCCCATGTGGCATGCTTCTGCACCCCTATGCAAAGTTATATGGAGCTGATAAGAAGTCCGAGGTGCTATATGACTTTGAGAGCTGGTGTGTATCCCTTTGCCAGAAATACAGTTAGAAACAGCAAACAGAAAATATGCTACCACTAAGACCCCTGAGGGGAGAATGCAAACTGTTCTTCAACCAAGAGAAGAAAGGCAGGTAGGGCCTCAGCTCCTCATCTTGTTAGAGATCAGCTCCAGGGAGGAGAGGAAAAATTCTCTATCCAGCTGAAGGCGTATTATTTTCCTTTAGTCCACAGGTATTGCCTGAGAACTGCTGGGTGACTAGAATTTCTATAAGATTTCCAACTATCTCAGCAGTGCTTTCAATCTTAGGCTATCTACTAATGATGTAAGGGCCATAGTAAGTTTCATGAACAAATTTCTCAGAATCCTCTATAGGACTGCAATTGAAAGGCAGGATATGGCAAAGTTGGAGGCAAAGTGAATGCCAGCAATGGGGAAAAGCTGAATATATTATGGTATACCATGGAGTATCAGAGAGCCATTTAAAAAAATTAACCCTGAGAACCTAGATTATGGTCTCTCAATGCCATTCTCCACTAAAACGGACCAGGCCTTCTTGCAGAAATGAATCAATCTAGGTCTAGTGTTGAAAATATACAGAAAAGGCCTAGGACACCTTGTTGTACCAGAAAGCAAGGAAAATATCAGAATACTGGGTCTTTGTGAAAAGAAGGCAAAAGGAGCAAACTTAAGAGGTTTCCACTGGCCAAGGATGGGACAATTTGGACATCTAATAGAATAATAACTGCAATAAACTAAAACACAGATAATATATTAAAATGTATGTGTCCAAAAATGTTATCACCTTTAGAACATGTTAAAGCACCAACTTATTATTCAGAAAATTGACAAATAAAAGGAAAGAATCAACCTTTATTCTGCCTTTTCTATATAAACTGCATTTTCTGGGTTACTAATGGTTGATAAGGGAGGTTCCTTATAAAAGAATTGCAGCTAGTAAATTCAGAGAGATTGACAGATATAATAAAATCATTTTTTCAACTTGTAGTGATATGAAAGTAATGTTCACCATTGAATGCTAAAACCATTAGGTAAACACTGATGGGGAAGTTTATAGTGGAGAGACTAAACTGATGCCTGAACTCACTAATCAATTTCAGCATCAGTTAAAGTAGAAGAACCAAATTTTATATTCCTCCCAAGGTGATGCAATGGGAAATATGCAGCACCTTCTATAAAGAATTCTAACTAAAATCATTGAAACTGAATCTAGTCACGCCTCTTGATTTAACTAAGAATGTAAGGACACATGGGGTAGAAAAACGTATTAAATGACACCATGAGGATGCAATAAGCCAAATCTAGAAGGCAGAAAATTCTACAAGGAAAATAGCCTGGTTTCTTCAACAATTAAAGGCATAAAGAGGGAGGAGCAGGGAAAACTCTTGTAAATTTAAAAGAGACATAAGACATATAAAGCAGATGCGCTCTTTTGCATTTGAATCCTATAAAGAGCCGGTTTTGAGGATATCAGGGGAATCTGAAAATGAACTGGGTATGAGAGCTTTTAGGGAACCATTATAAATTTCATCATAGGTGAAAATGGTATTATGGTTATGTTTTTTAAACTCCTTATCTGTTCGTGATACATACTGAAGCAGTACCTGTATATATATTAAAAAATCAAATCTTGGTTCTGCTTAAAAATATCCCGGCAATAAAATAAATGAAAAACTTAAAAAGCTGGGTGGGAGAGATGACATA
>JAQZBX010086300.1:0-13013 GCA_029593785.1 Cabassous unicinctus | reverse complement strand
TAAGGAACTTATTACACATTCAACAGACTCTGGCTCTGTAAACTGCCTCAACTATGGGAATTGATTAAGGGACTGTGACTCTCTTTTTTTGTTATTCAATTTATATTTTTGCTCTCTTGACCTAGAAACATTTCCTTATATTTATCAAGTAGGAATTTAGTAGACTGCCCATCTCTCTTACTTCTAGGTCTCCCATGATCCATTAGCCAACACCATAGGTCTATGCAGCTCAGACTATTTTGATTGCTGCTTGGAGTATGCTTTTCATTGGGGTAGCCATGTCCATCTTTTCTTTGAAGCTATATGCTGCCACTTGACTTCTGCCTGCCCAGGTGCTGATTATTCCCATAGTGTTTAAGGATCCCAGGAGAGTGACAGTAGTTCCCACAGTAATAACCTACAGAGAAGAGCAACCATTGAGCTCTTCAGGGAAAATGGATTTAGTCTCACAGATTTATTCTTCTGTTATGGTGAAAGGTGTGTCCTATGAGCATTCCTGGGGAGAGTGGACAAGTTTTAAATGGTTAATCCATTCCAACATTCCAATATTGCTAGCTTTTGTAACCCCTCATCTACAATATTCCAGGGCAGTTCTGGCATCTCTCCATCAGGTAATGTCAGCCCTCTTGTGATACATATTTCTGCCAGCCATCAATCTGTTAGAGACCTTTCTGACCTCTCAAGCTACAACATTGAACCAAGAATCTCTGCTTTGTGGAACCATATCAATAAATTCAGCCTGGTCCAACACTATATTCCTTCCATCATTATCCCATACACTTAATATTCATTCCTACAGATATTCCCCTGATTTCTATCTAAACTAATTGGAAAACTCATGCTGTTCTTGGGAGTATAGCATTCTTCATCCTTCATGGGTTATACTTTGTACTTTGTCTTTGGGGGTTGTTGTAACTTTAGTCTAGTTAAAGGTTTAGAATAAAAGAGGGCACATGAGGGTGTGTAGGAAGAAGCATTAGAGGTGTCCTGCAAACAAATCATGACAGGGCAATCACATGCAGTTTCATCTGGTGAAACAGGCTTAATCTCTTCAGTTGGGAGTTGGATGGCACATTCCTTGGGAAAGACTGAATCTACGATGTCCATTTCCTTAGAGCAGACTGGAGACTGAGTGGCTTTTTTCTCAAGCCAGGCAGGAGGTTGGGTGTTTGTCTCTTCAGGGCAGATCATTATAGGTTTATCTGGCAAAGCCTCAGCAGAATTTATTGTTTAAATGCCCCCCACTGCCATCATTAACACATATGTGTCCATACTTATTCTCAGAATCCCATTCCTTTCCACTCAATGTCCTCACTTTAACAGCAGACATCCTGCCAAGTTGGAATTTTAGTTTGTATTGTAACTCTCCTACTCATACACTGCAATTCTCAGTCTGATTTTCAGAGATCTCAATTCTTCCAAAGCACAAATTAAAATTTTCTTTCATGGCACATATAGAAACTTTCACATCATTCATATGCACATAAGTTGAAAATTTGAAGTTTTCATCCCACCCCTTACTTTTATAACTGTATCTAGCACATTTAAGAACAACCAGCCAACATCATATTATCTTTTAATTCAACAAAACTTTCCTCATATGTATGGAAGTAGTCATATACAGTCATGATATTTTGCATAGCTCTATTACCACCAAAAAAATGGGCATCCAGTGGCTCTTGATTATTAGAAACAGAGTCATTAGTGTCCTTGAATCTAATCAGAGTAGAGAGCCACTTGCAAAAACCCAGAACCAATTCAGAAATCCTATTTTTATAATTCTGGTATTCAAGAGCCACTCCTGATACCAATCTGTATTATTAAGCATTCTTTAACAAAACAGAACTGGTAGGAAATATCTATAAATAGCATAAGATTCTATAAAGTTATCTCACACAACTGTGCAATGCACAAGTACAAATTCTGTAGGGCAAGCTGTGAGCCAGGGAGTCCAGTGAATGCCCTCTATGATTTCCCTAGGAGAGGCTGGCTACCTGAAATAGAGTTGGCAATTCTCTCTCTGATGGCTGAATTCACTTCTCCTTTTAAGGCCATCAACTTATTGGATGAGATATCACTCATTTCTGGAAGCAATCTCCTCACTTGATTGTCCATGTAGTCAACCATAGATGCAGTTTACTCACTGATGATTAAGGTCCATGAAATGTACTGCATTACTATTAGCCCAGTGGTTGCTTGAACAAACAACTAGGCTACCATTACCTGGTCAGGAAGACTCATTTGTCTAACCATCAAACAAAGGAACAGATATGTATTGATTTATTCATGTTTTGTATATACAAACATTTTCCATTCTCATTTGCCTTTCATTGTTAATGTCATTTCTACTCGAGGATTCCACTTTTTAAACATGTTGAGAGACCTTCACTGCACATATTGTTTGTTGTATATCCACACTGGGAATCTCCATTTAACACATTTGTATCAAATCTGACTCCTTTGTGGCAAATGTATTGTTGTGTGTGATTACTTATGCTATTCTTATTCCTGGAATTTAAGAAGGTATAAAGAGTTGTGACAAGGATGGGCAGTGTTGTGGGAAGATGGTGGAATGGGAAGCTTGAAGACTTAGTTCTTCTTTAAGAATGACCATTAAATCACAGGACCCGAATGAAACAACTCTTTTGAAATTCCAAGTGCCAGAAGAATATTGTACAACATCCAGGGAAGAGTGGAAAGAAGAGGCTAATAAACCTCAGTAAAGACAAATAAATTGCTCTCTCTATGTGGTAGCTACCAGTGTCCATTCTCCACTCTCAGAGCAGGCTGACATGGAGTCCAGTCCTTGGCAAGCTGGGTGGTGAATGAAAGGGACATAAATATTCACCTTCCCAAGACCATAGCTGGGCAAAGCTTATTACTGATCATGGGGCTTTGATTAGTGGCTTCTGATCACAGGAGGGTTGGATATAAGGATGGTCATTACGTCAAACTGCCTCAGACAAAGACCAGGTCAGAGGAGACATAAAGATGCTTCTTCCTTTAGGGATGAGGGGGAAAGAGAGAAGATTGGCTGCATTTGCTGGACAGGCCAAGCTCAGTTTGTTGAGTTGTGGGAAGAGTTCCTTGGCACTCTACTTCTTCTTTTCAGAGTACACTAGAGCAGTTCTGCACCCCTTCATGTATCCCAGGCCTTGTTTTGGCTAGGGAAGACAATTTGAAAAAGTCCTCTTTTTTGTGGCCTTTCTCCCTGTATTTGCCCTCCAGACAAAAGCACCTTGAGGGCTTGAGACAATGAAAGGAGTGTAAGAAAATATAGAGGTGGATAACATGAGGCAAATGTCTGCTAGATTTGATACTAGCAAACCACTCCAACAGCATACTAAAAGAATTATACACCACAATGAATTGGGATTTATCCCTTGTATGTAAGGTTGTTTCAAAATAAAAAATCAATTAATGTACTACACCACATTAATATAATGAAGGAATAAAAAAGATCCTATCAATTTATGAAGAAAAGTCATTTGAAAAATTCCAGGACCCCTTTTTGACAAAATACACATGGAACACTAGGAATAGAAGGAAACTCTCAAATGTTGAAGGCCATATATGAAAAGCACACAGAAAACATCCTACTTAATGGTGAAAGACTTAAACTTTTCACTTGATGATCTGGAATGAGATAGTGATGCCCACTGTCACCATTGTTATTCAAAATTGTACTGAATTTATAGCCATAATAAGTAATTAGGAAAGAAAATGAAATATAAAGTGTGCAAATTGGAAAGCAAGAAGCAAAATTTATTAGCAGTTGACATGGTCCTATATACAGAAAATCCTGAATAACTCAAAAGAAAGCTCTTACCACTAATAAATGAATTCAGCCAACCAGAGGAATATATGATCAACAATGAAATATCAGTAGTGTTTACATGTACAAGTGATTAACAATTAGAAGAAGAAATCAAGAACAAATCCCCTCACAATAACAATGAAAATAGTTATCTACCAAGGATGTAAAGAAAAACTACAAAATATTGTTAAAAGAAATAAAAAAAGACAAATAAATTGAAAAGTATTCCATGTTCATGGATTGGGAAACTAAACATTAATATGTCAATGCTACCCACAGCAATTTATAGATTCAATGCAATCCCTATAAAAATTCCAGGAGTCTTCTTTCCAGAAATGAAAAAGCTAATCCTCAAATTTATATGGAAACATAAAGGGCCCTGAATATCCAAAGAAATCTTGAAGAGGGAAAATTAATTTGGAGAACTCACACTTCCCAATCTTAAAACTCATCACAAAGCCACAGTAATAAAAATAGCATGGTACTGGCAGAAGAAAAGTCATATAGATAAATGGAATTTAATTTAGAGTTCAAAAATCAACCCTCACATTTATGGCCAACTGATTTTCCAGAAAAGCACAAGCCCACTTGATTGGGAAAGAATCAGTATTTCAAAAATGATGCTACAAAAACAGAATCTCTATTTGAACAAAAAAGAAAGAGACCCCTACCTCAGACCTTACAGAAAAATCAAATCAAAATGGATCAATGACCTAAATATAAGAGCCGGAATTACCAAACTCCTAGTAGTAAACACAGAGAAGCAACTTCAGAACATTTTGATAGACAATGGTTTCTTAGACTTTAATTGCAAAGAACAACCAATAAAGGTAAAAAGAGTAAATGGTATCTCATCAAATTTAAAAACTTTGCCACTGCAAGGACTTTATAATAAAAGTAAAATAACCTAAACAAGGGAAAAATATTTGGAAACCACATATTTCATAAAATTTTTATATGTGGAATATATCAAGAAACCAACTTAACAAGAAATGCATCTATATCCCAATTATAAAATGGACAAAATTCTTGAATAGATATTTCTGCAAAGAATATATACAAATATCTAGAAAGCACATGAAAAGATGCTTAACAACATTAGCCATCAAGGAAATGCAATTTAAACCCACGAATACCTTTTCATATCCATTAGAATGTCTACTATTAATTTTTTGTGTGTATGATAACAGATCGACTTTAATTCTAACACCTGACTCTATACAAGGGAATGCTTTATAAATCACAGGACTGCTATACACATTCAATAAAGTGAAATTGTGCGATACCACTTAGTATCTCAAAATCAGGAAAATATACTTTTGAATTGTTTAAACACAATCTGTTAAATTCTCCATAGTTACACTAATTGTCAATTAAAAGATTTCCATATAATACTTGATCTAACAGTCAGTATTTAGTAGGGGATATTGAAAGTGATTTCAGATTCTCATCCTGTAAGTTGTATTCTACTGGGAAGCTCTGAGGAGGTATGTGACTGGCCGGAGGTGGGTACAACTAGGACCAGAACAGCAGGTAAAGCTCTACCACAGTTTCTGTAGCTTCCACTATTTTTTTCTTTGTCAGTTAAAAGTGAACAGTGAGAATTAAATACTTATATTTACATATATACAAGGTGTGCTGTGAAAGCATATATGCTTACAAATATATAAAAACACATGTTAACTAGTTTGATAAAAAAATAATGTATAAAAGTATATAACTAAAACATTAATCAACTCTGACCCTGGAAAGTTCAATTCCATATTTTATATTACATTGGACAAAAAAGTTTTAGTTTTTACTTTGAATCCCTTATCCAGAAACACTTGAAAAGGAAGACAGACAGAAATTATTTATTTCTACCCTCCACATGGCTGTGAAGAGTTAAATTAAAAAACCAAGAACAATGAAATTCTTACATCCAAAATGAACACAAACATTTGGCCACATAGACTATTATCATCTTCCAGAGTATGAGTAACAATAAAGGCTTTACAAGCAGTTTTGAATCCAAAAACACAATAAACATTTTGGTATTTTGGCCACTGGAAAACAAAAACTGTAGCATCAGTAAAGGGCTGAGATGTCTCACTTTTGTAGGTTCAATTCAGAGTATCTAAGGTTAACTAAAGCTTTCATAGAAATTGTTAAAGGTGGACAAAAATTCACATTTAAAAGAAAACCTCTTGAAGTTTCTATTTAGAGTAACAATAGGCAACATGATTCCAGGGGTTAAAAATTATTTCACAACCTAAGACTTCAGCTTGGCAAACAGCTTGGGTTTCAAAATGGATTCATACCTCTTAAAATGTAAGCCCTTAAAAAAAGTGTCTGTGTATATAGATATATATTTTAAAGGAATCAGATAATCTTAGAAGTAGCCTTAGTGTTTCCTTTGAAGTTGTGTTGAAATGGCCATAGTATTATCTTCACAGAAAGGATTAACCTGCTTCTTGGTCTAAGGCTAACTTGGTGATCATTAGTCAGACTTGCTTGTCTAACGCTAAAAAGGTAAAGAAGATGTAAACTATAAGGAGAGAGGAGAAGATGGCTTTCCTGGCAATTGTAGCTAAATTTCATGGATTCTTAGAAAATGACACAATGGCAGCCTTTCTTGTCTTTTTCTTTCCGTGTTGGTTCTGGTTGAAAGAAGACATTCCTGCTATTGAAATTTCCTTATAACGCGGACGAGTTCATGGGAAGCTTGACCTGTACTCACCCACATCTTTGCTGACGCCTGCACGTATGTGACTTTCAGCTGTCGTGCTAACTGCTATCCTTCTTCAGGTGTTACCTGTCTCTCATTATCTACATCTGCTTTGTTACCAGTTAAAATCATCGGAACTTCATCACAGTCCTTTACTCTGAGTATCTGTCTTTGAAACGTATAGATTTCTTCAAAGCTGCCTCTATCTGGGCCTGAAAAGACCACAGGAAACCCTCGCCATTCCCCATCTACTGTCCTCTCACACCTCCAAACTCTTCTTGTCCTGCTCTGTCCAGAATATCTAGCCGGGCTGCTCTGTCATCCATCACACACTGCTTTGTATAGGAATCTTCAGTGGTTGGATCAGAATCCGTTACAAAATAGGATGGGATGAACTGGATCGTGAGCGCCGATTTGCCCCCGCCGGCCCCGCCGACCCCCACTAACCGGCAATTCTCCTGTCCGGAGCTGTCCCATCACCAATCCCAGCCATGGGGATGCCGCCTAGTGCAGCCTTGCCCCGCTGAGCCGTCGCCGCCTGTCCTAGGCGGGGCCCTGGGACGTGTGTGGCCAGCGGAATGCGGACGAGCAGCCGGGTGGGGAGCCCGGGCTCGGGGAGCTACTGGGAGGTTCGGGCTGCACATAAGTGGCACGCTGGGCTGGCGGGTACCACCCAAGGCACAGAGCAGTGGGGTGTCCGCCCGGGCCAGGGGTGGCAGCGGCCGGGGGCGCTCCTCTACCGGTCTCGGCAGTCTCAGCAGAACACAGCCTCCAGCGCCGCTACAAAAGACCGTGGTCTACAATGTGAACTGTGGTCAATGCTTAGTGGCAAAGCCCCAGGAAGTGTACATCCATTGCAGGTGATGTGCCACACTAATGAAAGATGTTTAGGTGAGATGTTATGGGAGGTTATGGGAGGTTATGGGAGGTGGAGATCATGGGAATCCCTGTAATTTTTGTGTAACATTTATGTAATCTAAGCATCTTTTAAAATATATATGAAAAAAATAACATTTATGTAAGCAAATGCACATATACACATATATATCTATATACCATTTTACATATATTGGTTTGTATTGTGAAAAATTTGATTTTTATCCACAATAAAAAAAAAAGGAAAATAACAAGTGTTGGAGAGGGTGCAGAGAAATAGGAACATTCATTCATTGCTAGGGATAGTGTAAAATGATGCAGCCACTGTGGAAAACAGTTTGGCAGTCCCTCCAAAAGCTAAGTATTGTGCTTAGCTTATGACATAACAATCTCACTACCAGGTATATAACCAAAATAATTGAGAGGGCTCACACATAAGTATGATCACTGATGTTCAAAGCATCATTCACAACTGTCAAAAGATGGAAGCAACTCTATTGTCCATCACATGGTGAATGAATAAATAAAATATGGTATATTCATTCAATGGAATAGTTTTTCAGCTGTAAAAAAGAATGAAGTCTTCATACATGTGACAAAATGGATAAACTTTGAAGACAACATTTCTGGGAAATGTCAGACACAAGTGGAAAAATATTTTATGATTTCACTGATTTGAATAAGCAAACTCACAGAGTCAGAATCTAGTTCCAATGGATGGGGTGGGGATAGAGAATGGGAATTTAAGGCTTGAAATGTACAAGATTACGATTTGGAATTATGGAAATATTTTGGTAATGGATGGAGCTGATGGCAGCAGAACATTCTGAATGTAATTAATAGCAGTGAAATATGTATATATATTTAGATGTATTTATATCTGAATGTGAATAATAGTAAAAATTCTAGACTATATATATAGTATCAGAATACAAATTTTCAAAAATGGATGTAACTTAACTACACAAACAGTGAACCTGAAGGTATACTATGGACTACAGTTAGTTCAATTATTAGAGTGTGCTATCAGTGATTATAACAAATGTTACACATCCACACAAGATGCTGATGGTATGTGTTGTATGGGAATCTTTCTTTTGTCCACAATTTTTCTATAATACCAGAACTTCTCTAATAAATTGAATAAGGTGTTATGTGACACAAACTATATGCAGAGCAGTTCATTCACCTGAATTAGCATAACCAATGTCAACCTCAGCATGCATTCACCAAATAGGACATATGGAATATATAACCCATGAAAAATCAGCATTCAGCTCAGTGTTCCTACAACGAAAAATTATTTCACATGTGGATTCACAATTGCACCACCCCTCACAACATCTCCGATGAAGGACTCTCTGAAAACCTCAAACCAGTTCTTACCCTACACAAGGATTTGTTAGGAGCAGTAACATAAACATGTTTATTCCTCATGCACTTTAGCAGGACCTCTTCTTTTCTGTACAGAAGTGTAGATTATTGTGCAGGAACAGTGTGTTCCAGTAATAACAATATTACTCAATAACCAGATTATAGCTCAGCTCTGGAGATTCCTGGAGGTGGAAGCACTTCTGGTAGAGGTGGGGTTCCCCAATAATCTCCCTTCTAGACCAGAGCCCAGAAAAGGTATGGGTGCATTGAGAAGTTGCTTAGATGTGTGCTGACAGTAGTATATGATAAAATCAGTCTTCAGTGTTATGAATATTGATTCATAATCACTGAATATCAACACCATACACATCATACTGGAAGGGTCATTAGCCCTTGTGTTTCCATGGCATCCCAGTGGTAGGTACACACATTCCCATTCTAGAGGTGAGGAACCATCTGGGAAGAGTCCAACAATCTGCCCAAGGTCATGCAGCTCTTTAGTGCTGAGTTGCATGTGACCCCATGTCTGTAGTCTGTAGAATATTTTGAAGTGTAAAACATGTACTATCACAATATTATCATATATGGTGTTCAGAGTAATTTTAGGATGAAGAAATTGGGTGTGCTCCTAATATAATATGTTTATAAAAGAGGAGAGAGTGGCCACATTAGGCATTTACTTATTTCACCATTTCCCATGCAATCAGAGTTTATTTTTGCACCATCAAAGCTGTATCTCAGAGAACTGGCAGTTTTCCTAACCTGGAACTCCAGGCCCCTAGGATCTCAGGAGAGTGGATCAGACTTCTTTCTCCAAGTTCTGTAGCAGGGACTGAGACCTGATTGTTTGCTGCTGTGCAGTATTCCTCTTGCAAATAGCAAGTTTATTTTCCAGGTTATTTTTCAGATTATAGGGAAGTACCTCCATATTCTTTGCTGGATTTACCAAGAGTTATTTAGCTGTCCCAGAAAATCTGGAGATACCTGGAGATACATTCCTGTTTAATTATTACT
Organism: Cabassous unicinctus; assembly: GCA_029593785.1. Taxonomy (NCBI): domain Eukaryota; kingdom Metazoa; phylum Chordata; class Mammalia; order Cingulata; family Chlamyphoridae; genus Cabassous; species Cabassous unicinctus. The sequence continues at coordinate 3,225 of JAQZBX010086300.1, read as the reverse complement.
TCCTCCTGTGAGTGTGTCAGTGATTTCCAAATGTGACCACTCAATGAGGTGTTTGATATTTGTCACTACTGATAATATGTTTATTTGTCACCCATTGCTTGTCCGATCACAATTGATGAAATGTGGTCCAGGAGTGGTAATGCCTTCAGAGACCCTGTCTTCCCCATACATTCTCTCTGGTTTCTCCATTAAAACTACTAGATACAACTGTTATTGCCAGCTACTAGAAAAGTGTAGAGGGAAAAGGTATTTATGGGGTCACAAAATACAACCCATCCTTCTTGAACTACAGCTCTATCTCCAGAGACAGGTCCAATAAGGACTTTTCCTGTGGCTGAACTTCATTATTTCCAAGGAAAGAGACATTTCTTAATGTGGAAGACAGTGAGAAGGAAGGTAGTAGGAGCTGAGGTATGGGTGTCCCATTTCATAGTGTGCATTCAGGACCCATCAAGCACAGGGATCCAGAAGCAGGAGACAATGCAGAGAGGAATATAAAATATTTCTTACCATGGTTTTGCATTTTCCCTGCAACTCAGTTGCCCATGTGAACTTTCCACACATTTATTTAATAATTTCATAATTTATTCAACTGTCTCTTTTAGAATATTCCTGCCATGGAGTTTGTAAATGTTTTACCTAATGTGTAAAAATATGTTAACCTAAAATATTTCTAGATTTGGAGAAAAAATATGTGGCCTTTGTAGAACAGGAATACAAGGCCCATATGAGGGAAATAGAAAATTTAAAATAAGTATTCATAAATTTTACCTCAAGTGTAATCTAAATCTTCTTTAAAAATAAAAAAATAAAAAATAAGTATTCATTGGAAACTATACATATGGAATCCAAAATGTTGGATTCACTGGCCTAGACAAATATTTCAAATAACTAAAATAAAACTAGTGTAATGTATTATATACAACAGTGATAGCTCACTAAGTAAAGAATAGCAAGAAATGGATGTAAATTATTAACACCACCAACTAATTCTTAAGTTGTAAAATGCAGGAACTGAAATGTATAAAAATTAAAGTAGAAGAGAATATGTGGGTACTTATAAGAATTACTGAAGATGAGGATAGGTCCATTGGAATCATCAACTCTGAGGAATAGAAAGAAAATGTAATTTAGAGGAGTTTTAAGTTTTAAGAATGGAATAATTCAGTGAAGTCTATGATGTTCGTGACTCAGATTTTTCTGTCCACAGTTGTCTTGCCCCAGGTGTCCTTAAGAGTCTGCCCAGGACTGGTGACATCCTTACAAACCTCTCCCTCATGTGCTTTCTGTATTCTCCATCACAACCAGCAAGTACAGCTGGAACTAGACCTGGAAGCTCTGGTGGAAGGAGACACAGAAGGTAACCCATCCTTCAAGAGCTGCAGACCAAAATCAGAGACACATCTAAAAACTAGTTCTTACTGAATCTGAGCTCATTTCTGCTGAGAACATAGCTGTGTATAAACATGTGAGAGTCACTGAGATGGGGAGTCAGTTTAACTCCAGACCTAAGCTATCAGGAGGAAACACAGGAGAGAGCTGGGCTGCAGGGGGTTCAGGACCCACAAACTTAGGTCTCAGGTTAGGGCAGGTGGATGAGGAGTCTGGAGAGTATTTTCTGTCACAATTTGGAATATCCTATCCCTGGGTTCAAAATATTCCCCTAGAGACCTCCAAATATCCTACTAAATGACTGTTATGGCTGATGTGACTTCACATACAGTATTGTGGAAATGACTCTTCAACAGAATCATCAGCAGTAATGGGAATTTCTGACAAAAGGTGATGAACCTGAGTGTGTTACTCTTGTCAGGAGTCAAAACCAGGTGGACATTTCAAATCAATTTCAAGAGAATTCCTCCCTGCCATGGTGGTGAGGAAAGTGATGTATCTTTTGGAACCAGGCCTTCCCACATTCTCATCTCTAATGTGTTCTGTGAGCACTGGGTTTCCCTTGTTGGGGTCACTGCTGCCATTCCTCAATTCTATGACATGTATTTTTCAACATCTTAGTGTCATGTGAGGGGGCCTAAAATCTCAGAATCTCACTATCCTTCTGAGGCTTCAGGGAGCATGTGATTGCTGATGCTTCTCTTCAAAGATTCTCCTTCCCACACTGCCCCTATACAGGGTGGTTGGTTCACATTGCATAATTACATGCTGAATGCATTATATACAGTCACCTAAAGGAACCAATTAATTGATTATAATAAAACATGTGCATCGGTTAACACAATAATAATACTCATTTGTATATGTAATTAGAGGGAACCAACAGTTTTCTTTTTATGTGAATTTGTTTTGTTTATATAGTGCCCAATTAAATTATATTTACTTTGAAGAAAGACAGCTGTGGATGAGAGTTGTGTTATCAGGAGGTGATGAGATGAGTAGAAGAAAAATACCCTCATTTCACAGTGATGTTCTGGATCCCATAGTCTAAGCCTCTAAAGAGTGGAGACTGTGTATCTGTTTTTTTCTTTTTTTTTTTAATTTTTAGGTATGGGGGCCTCATATGTGGGAAGCCTATGCTCAACCTCTGAGCCAAATCAACTTCCTTGAGATGTTTTCTTCCTTTGTTTTGCTTGTTGTTTGTTTTTGGTTTTTTGTGAAGCACCAGGAATTAAACCTGGAACTCCCATGTGGGAGGCAGGTGCTCAAATTCTTGATGCACATCTGCTTCCTGTGTATCTGTTTTGATATCCTCAAGAAGCCCATTGAAAATAAAATACCTCCACTCCTATGAAATTTAAATTATTAGTGTATTTGACTATCCCTTGAAAAGTTTCTCAGCCAAAGAAACCTCTAGTAACCCTCCTACTCTTTGACCAGTGAATGGAACAAGTATATGTGCCAACACATCCATGTCACTTCTGCTTTCTGTCCACTGGAGGAGACTCTGCTCTCATTCCCTTCTCTTGTGTAGGATCATAAACCATGATGACTGTCATAGATTTCAGACAAGGGTATGTGAGCATGGTTTTGACAGCACATGACTGACAGGGATTGATTCTTTTTGTCTTCAGATGTTTTACCCAGTTGCAGCTGCAAGAGTTGGCCTAAATGTGTTGAAGACTGCAGATCCTGTCTCTTACCAGCTGTCTCTGTTTACTCCATAATAACTAGGGATTTCTAAAGCATTGGGCTCTCCAGTTCTATAGGATCAATGTGCAGTGGTTGCGGCAAACAAGTGTTAGAAATTACAACCCAGAGAGGGGCAAGATG
>JAQZBX010086299.1:0-13012 GCA_029593785.1 Cabassous unicinctus | reverse complement strand
GGACTATAATCTACACAGTTGGTCCAAGGGTTGCCCTCCCCCCCACCCCGGCGTCCTCTGCACCACTCCCTTCTTCTACAGAAGCACAGGTCGCTTCCATATGTGGACACTCAATAGCCAGGTCTATGCCTTGGGATCAGCACAACTGGGTTGTAAAACTGGATTAATTTCTAAACCCACAGACAGAATTTGAACAAATCTCTCCCCATCTGATTGTGGTTTCTCCCCTGTGAAATGAAACGAGGTACTGAATTTGCTGAGCTCCAAGAAAACCTCCAGACCCAAGAGTCAATGATCCTCCAATACACCATGATATGGTTCTTTTTAAATAATTTTAGTTCCTCCTAAAATCAGTCTTGCCTGACTTGCACCCATTGTCTTGCTATCAGAAGCCCCCGGGGGTGCAGAGCACACTGACTAGCCCTCCTTCAGGGAGTCTCAAGCTCAGGGCACGAAATCATTGAGCAAATTAGCCACTGCCATGGAGTGGGCAGACAGCACCATTTTGGAAGGAACCACATACAGAAACAAGCACACAAGCCCTAGGTCTCTGTCAAACTGTAGGAGATAAAGTCTACCCCATCTGGTTGCTTCTTACTTTGCTGGCCTATTGTCTTTCAGATAGGAAGTTGGTTTTCCCGAGGCAAAAAAAGATAGCCAATCTCACATGTTCCAAAGGATGGGGTCAGAGGAACCATAGTAAAGAAGACAAAGGTAAATGGAGCAAAAAAAGGCATTGTATATTATTTTAAAAAACTTGTAAACAAGGACAGCCCCTGATATATACCTTCCTCATTTTCACACAAATGTATCTTGCCCTTTTGCCCAAAACATGCCCTTAAAACAATATACACAAGAAGGACCCAGTATTGAATACAGCCCCTTTCCAAAAGGCAAATTTCCCCTTAAATACACAAGAAAGACGGAAATTTATATGATCAGATAATGAGATGACGGTCTGCTTTTCTTTTTTTCTATTTGCACTATCAATTACATAGAGAGAGTTATTAAAATTTCCAAGTAATTTTTTTATATTTCCTTTTAGGCCTGTTAATTTTTGCTTCAGGTATTTTGAGGTATTTGTGAGGTGCCTATGCATTAATTATTATTATGTTTTCTGGAAGAATTGATTCTTTTACCATTATGAAATGTTCTTTATCTCTGTCTTAAAGTCTACTTTGTCTGATATTGATATAGCCACATTAGCTTTGTTTTTTTTTTTTTTTTATCTTGCACTCTTTAATTTTCAACCAAAGTTTTTGTATTTAGTATGTGTTTCTTATAATCAGTATGTAGTTGGGCCTTGCTTTTTTATTCAGTTTGACAAGTCTCTGTCTTTTCATTGTTGTGATTAGCCCATTTGCATTTAATATAATAATTGACATGGTTGTTTTTTGAGTCTTTTTCATATTTATTTTCTTTTATCCCATTTGGCCTTTGTTCTTGATGCTTCCTTTCTTGCATTCTTTTCAGTGAATACCATATATTTTCATATTCCTTTTTATCTCCTGTGTTGATTTTTTAGCTAGTCCTCTCTTTTTAGTTTTCCTTTAGAGATTATAATCATCAACTATTCAACTATGAGTTATTATGCTCTATATAACAAATCAGAAAGAATGGGATGTTTTCAGAGAAAAGGTTAAAAAAGGATGAAGATCAAGGGAAAGGGAAGGAAAAGTATAATTTAAGAACTATTCTAAAATTTGATTACTGGTATTTTCATGCCAACCTATTATCGTGCTCCTACCATGAGTCAGTCATATATGGTGCCAATACTTTATATCCTATTGTAAAAGTAAAAATAATAACAACAGGTGCTTTTCAAAGTTGTCTTTATATTACCTAACAACTTATTCATTTTGTGAATTTATAAGTTTTGGGAATTTAAAAATTGAACAAACTGGCTCCAAGGTATTTGAACTAACCTGTCCACAATAACATAGGGCATATGCAGATGCTGGATTCTAAGCTATCAGTCTTTCCCATATTCCAGATGGTCTGATGAATTTCTATCATTTTGTTGCCCGAAAACATTTATTATCATTTAGGAAAACTAGATTATGATGGTGCAAATATAATACAGAGCATCTTTGGTGTTGTATAATTGGTGAAATGATTTCTCCTAAAGCCTGACTAGAAGGGGTGTTTCACCACAGGCTGGTTCTCAAGATTTATCTCCTATCTTAAGCATTTGGTATCCAGAGAGGACCCAGGTAATGTAAGCAGAGCAATTGCTGAATGGAATGAAGACAAATTGACTCATCCTCCAGGTGAGGAGGGAATTAATTGTTCTGCTTATGGGCACCATAAATTATTGCCTTAGTACATTTTCTGATAACCTGTGGCCAAGACAAAGATGTCCATCTCATTGATAAAATTTGCTCTGTTCACCCAGAGGCATGGCATCCTGCTGATATGTATGTGTAACTCAATACTGGGATTAGGGTGTTTTCTATTGACTTGCTTGTTGGTGGATGGCCTTGGGAAAAATGGTACACTTCAGAATGTCTTTTTTCTTTAACCTGAAAATGATACTTTCTCAGAAGGTAGCTACTATTTACAAAAACAGCTAAGAAATATCTCCTTAAAAGAAATGTGATAGGAAAGTCCTATTTGTCCATACACAACTATTTCTGAAACATGTGTAGAGACTCAAGGAAGTTACCAAAACAATTAGAAATTGATTCAATTAACCTTTGTATTTTAGTTTTGACCCAGCCTTTATAAAAGCCTCTTAAACTCTAGAATACCCCGAGCCCGAAGTGTAGCCTTGTTTGTTTGCAAATGCACACGCACACACACACTCACACATTCACACACACACACCCAAACACATACACTCTTGTGTAGCTACACCAACTGCAGTAGCATTTTTAATTGAAAAGCATAAATTTGGACTGCTAAATCTATTAACGATTTGTTTTAATTAGGAACCCAGCTGCTTCCTGAGATTTTGCAGTCTGGGTTTCAGAACTTTTGCCATACTGAGAATGAGTCTCAAGTGGGTTGCTTCAGTCTTTCAGATCAGCATTTTTAAAGACTTGTTGGAAGGGGGAACGGCAAAATATTCTCTGCGATAAAAGTACAGCTGCATTTGTCCTTGGGTGAGGACAGGGCTGCTTTGTTAATGACCCCTCTTTGGGCATTTTTAAGTCTAGTTGCCTGCCAGATCTTTGGGTTTCATTGCATTAGACCTTGCCAAGCTCCTCACAGAGATGCGGCATCATGGTTGATTTTGAGGTCCCTACTTAGCCCACCATCAGTAGGGGGAGCTATAACTTAATTGAAATCTAAACTTCGTGTGTGTGTTTTTGTGTGTGTGTATATTTATATATTAATACTTGACTAGCTGAGAAGATGGCTTTTTACAGGTTAGTTCAGTGATTTAGAGCAACATTCTTACACTTTTTCTGATGTTCATCTAATGCCAGCAATAAGACTTGTTATTTGGGTAACATTAAATGGAGTATAACACATTCTGTTCATCAGGGAGTATGAGAACCATTCATTAATTTATTCTCTCCCTCCCTCCCTCGTTTGCTTATTTTATCTTTACTGACAGCCTGCTATGTAACTTGCATGATGCGAGGAATATGAGGATTACTAAGGCACTGCTTCTGCCTTTCAGGCGTTGATAGTCCAGTGAATGAAACACAGAAGGAGCAATAAAGAATTACTATAATATGTGATAAGTGCAATAGAGACATGTGCAAAGTGCATTGGGAATTGGGGCAGGACTAACAGTACTTGGGATGGAGGGAGGGAAGTCAGGAAGGACTTTATATCCAAGGTATCCAGGAATGTGCATGCTAAATATTTGCTAAATGAATATTGATAGATGTATGGGTGGATGAATGGTCGAAGAGATAAACTAGCAGTTTGGAAAGTGAGATGGGGGAAGAGAAGGCATTTGAGGTAAAGAGTGGGTATAAAGTCTTAGTAAAAGGAAATGGTGAAATTGATAACTGAGAGAAGCTCAATGTAGTAAAGTATGGTGCCCAAGGAAAGGGGAGATTTGAAAGGAAGAAGGGAGCTTTCCCTGAAAAGATTTTTATTAAATGTTGAAGAGCTTGTATTTGATCCCAAGAAGCCACTGGATTGGGGAATATGTGAAGTCAGATATGTGCTTATAAAATTTTCATTCACTGATTTACATGATGGTATAGAAAGGTAATATTAAAAGCAGAACAGAGGAATTCACTTGAAGATATTTTGAATAATATGAAACTTTTCCAGGAGTCTGAGAACTAAGGACAGTGACAAATTGCAAAGATGTTTAGAAGACAAAATCAGCAGGACTTGGCATCAATTTGAATATGGGGCATTGGCAATGTTAAGGAAAAGATAATGTCCACTTTACTCCTCGGTAAACACGGGCATGTTGCTCTGTGGAGAAGCATATTCTAAAACATTGGCATATACAGATGAATTGTAATGAATTATGGCTAGCTGTTTGAAGAAGTCACCTCTGAAGAAGTCATTCAGCAATTAAAAAAAACATAACAATGGAGTATGAAGTTGAGCTACCCAGTGTCAATATTTGCATAAATTCCATTATGGATGGCATATTCAGTCATACTGCATTTGGTTTCAAATTGACATATATAAATTCATTCAGATGCATTTATTTACCCCTTAATGTAACAAGAAAATTAGTTTAGCACTGATATAATAAGAAATACCAGTAGAACAGGGATTGGTAAATGGCAGCCTGTGGGCTACATTCAGTGTCCTTTCCCTTCTGTTTATTTCTGTAAATAAAGTTTTATTGAATAAAGTTTTATTGACACACAGACACACCCATTCATCTTCATATTGTCTATGACTGCTTTCATGCTACAATGGCAGAGTTGAAGAGTTGCAACAGATGTCTGACCCACAACGCCAAAAATTTTTACTATGTGGTCCTTTCCAGAAAGAGTTTGTAGGTCCCTGCAAAAGACATCAGAAATTCCTTACTCTGGAGTGAGGTGAAAACTGGCAAATCAAAAGGAAGTGTGCATCTTTTATTTGGAAAACTGATGTGCTATTGCTTCTGGCTCTTGGGCCAATAAAATATCAGAGGAAGATTGCTCAGAACTTTTTTGTAGAGCGTTTATTTTTTCAGTCCATTGTTTGGTGTAATAATCGAGGTAGGTCATGCCTGTGTGGTCAAGAGCAGGACAGGAGTGTGGGGATGACCTAGTTAAAGGGTCATTGGAACCCACAGGCATAAACAAAGATCTGGGCACCCCGAGGAGCAGCCACAGGAGGGCAGCAAAGTCACATGACATTGACAATATCTAATTGAGAGCAATAGTGGGCAGCAGTGTGTAGATTAAAAAATCCATTTGGCATTTAGTGTGATGGACACCAAGCTATACTGGAAATTTATTCACAATAAGTATATACAGCCTATAGGCTTTGGTGGATCCAAACTAAAAAATATTCAGAAATAAAACCTGCTATTGGGAGAAGCCACATATGTAAAAACAAGAAAGAGCTTTAGTTGGATGACATGTTTCAGAACAAGATACTGACGATTTTTACTTCATGAAGCAACATTGACACGTCCGTTTAAATAATTAGTGTTCCCGCGAGTTCCTCATAAGAAGAACAAGACATGAGCTGCAGCACATAGCCCCTTCATGAAATAAGAGAAATGATGTCATTCTCTCTCCATCTCCCTCCTCCCTCTTTTTTTTTTTTTTACAAAAATGAGCATTTAAAAAATGCCTTTTTTTCTGTTTTCTTTTTCCTTCATATTTATATATTTTGTAGCATACTTATTCCAATCATAGGTTTAAAGAAGGAGGTTATAGTATAAGAATAAAAAATGAGTGATGAAGTCATTTTCTAATTTTAAATTACACCCACACCAAGAAAAATCAATACCTCTCTGAAAAAAACAACAACATGATTTGAATTTTTGTTTTGTTTTTCTTTCCATATCCTTGCCTTAATTTTGGCCATATATTAGGCTACTTCTTAATTTCAAAACTGCTTTCCAGACAAATGTTTTCAAGATTTTTGGTTTGTTGAACAGGAGTTCTTAATTTTAATGTAGACAAATTTACCTAGTTCTTCTGTTATGGTTTGCAAGTCTTATTTAAGGAATTTTAAAAATATATTTTGGTTTTACAGTAAATCCTTATTAAATGTTTCACTCAACTTGTAGGTCACTAATAAGCTAATATTATATTCCCGCTAATACATTATTGCATGACAGTAATCTGACTGTCCCTGCTAGCTCCCTGATGAACCCTTGTCACTGGTAGGTTTTCTTCATTTGCATGTGATGAATATACAATGCATGTCTGCTGAAATGACTATTTTTAAAATATCTTTTATTTGGGCAAATCAGAGCCATTGTTGACCGGGTCTTTCTAATCGAGGAGAAGTGGTTATTAGTTAATTGTGACATTTAAGAAGAAGAACTTTATTTCTTTTTTAATCCTAATAATTAGAGACTCAGAATTTGGTTACTGGAAGCAAGTTTAGTTAAAAAGTAATTAACTTAATAAAACTCTGTGTGAGAGAGAGAGAGAGTGAGAGAGAGAGAGACACAGAGAAAGAGAGCTTTAGGGTAGCAATAGAGAGATGTGTACATGATGTTTATCTCTCTTATTCCTTGACCGTAATTATATAGACTCTAGAAAAATGTTTGCAATTTAATAGCACATTCCAATGCTCAGTACAGCTCTTTCTTTCCCTGCTTCGCTTTAAGTGATATCTCTGGTTTACCATGTTTTTTTTTTTTTTCACATGGCATCCTCTCATATTTGCTTTCAGGATGTTTTGTCAATCTGCCAGAGGTGAAGGACTCTCAACTTAGACATGATCCACCACCATACATTTGATTTCCCCCCACTGAGTCACAGTAAAATGGTCTTTAAGCCTGTACAAGCACAAGGAAAAACTAAGTAAACAAGCAGAAGATCTAGGATTTCTCTAGGCAGCCCCAGGTTTCAAAGAAGTATGTTCACAGCAGAGAATGCATTATAGAGTGCTCGCTTCAAAAGTCAGTTTATCAACATGTGATACAATATATAACATTACTGATCCTTTAGAATATTGATGGTTCCCTAAATCCGTTTCTCTTCGACAGGCACACATTAGAATTATAGTCATACTTTCTTTGATTAAAAAGCAAAATGAACAGCAACAACAAAAATAAAAACGGAGTGAAAAACAGAGCAGGAAACAACTAGAGACAAAAGGAGAAAAGAATAGTTTTCAGGAACTTGTATAAGCTTTACACTAGATGACTTTAAACATTTCGTAAGGCTCTTCAAATGGGAATGAGGTTTAGGATAAAAGTTAAGGTTCTTGCCTTTGAGAAGCCTACATTTTAATTTAAAAAAAAAAAAGAGTGTGTCATTTTATTTGCATGGTTATGTGTGCCATTATGGGTTTTAAAAATACGTATTATTTCTTGGGGCTCTCGATCAGGAAAAATATAGCTATCAGGGAAAGGGAAAAGATTCCATTTTCTTAGTAGCTAATAAATGTATTATATATATATTATATATGATAAATATATATATATTTACTTTGCATCTAAAGACATAATGTCTGTGTTTTCTATAAATCTGGAGGAATAAAACTACACCCACAAAAACTGAAAAACAAAAGGACATTATTTAAAAAGTTAATTAGGCCCTTAATTCAAAGCTACAGCTAGTTATTTGTGTTGTTAAGGGTACAGTTAATAAGAGGCATACAGTTTTTAAAGATGAAAGTTAGTAGCATTTAGCTAAATCAAAGAGAAAATGTCTTTTGCTATTTGGGATTAAACTGTAATTAATTAATAATTTGGGGCAATTTGGCACACTGTCTTCCTAGCCAAAATCAAGCTATTGTTTTCTATTTATTATTCTTTTGTGGTCCTTAAGAGAGATGCAAAATTCACTTAAATATAAATGAATAAATATGTTAATATATTTGTATATATAAAAACTTTAGATTATTCAAAATTATTGCTTTTATTTATTTTTGTTGTTATTGTTGTTCATTACATCAATTATGGTTTCTATTTAGTTAATTTTGTAAAGTTCACAAGAAAATATAGAATAGCCAGGATATTTCTGAAAAGAGGATGTAATGTGGTTTGACTAACCTTAACATATAATAAAATATTTTATAAAGGTATAATAAGTAAAGCATTTTTGTACTGGAACTAAAGAATATAAAGATCAAAGGAATTAAATAGAGAGTTCAGAAATAGATACAGTTGCACATAGGAATTGAATAGTTCATGAAACTATCATTTCAAATCAGTGGTGGGAAATATATTTCTTATTAGAATGCATTGGATTAACTGGTTGCATTTTGAGATAAATAATCAAGTTAAATCCCTTCCTCACTCCTAAGACCACATAAAACCTAAAATAGATGAAAGACTTAAAGATTGGAACCTAAAATGAAGAGAACATTGATGAGTTTTGTAATAACCTGAAAAACAAGACCTTTCTAAGGAAGATGCATGAGCTGTAGAAAAGTTAAGTATGTATAAGAACATAGAACTTAGAAATTTTGATGACAAATGAACACAAATCACAAATTGAAAAAACTTATGACAAGTAGAAGACTAATTTCATCAATATACAAAGAGCTTATACACACCGGATTAAAAGGCAAAATATCAATCAGAAAAAGATAACTCAAGTAAGCAATCCTCAGGAAAACAAATAGAACAAAAAGAAAGACACCAAACTTGTTCTTTTTGAACTAATGCAAAATAAAATAAAACATAGCATTTTTATCTTCCAAGAGTGTTAATGTTTTAAAAATACTTATAGTATTCTTTGTTTAATGGCTATGTGGAGGAAATGACACTTTTACTGTTGGAGGAGTACAAATTGAAGCAAAAATTTGGGCAGTAGCTTGGCCAATATCTATTAAAATTACAAACCATATACCTTTTGACATAGGAATTACAATGATCTTGCAGATATATTAGCACACATGTTGAATGACCTATATATAAATGTTTATTGCAGCACTATTTGAAAATTCAAGTGAAAAAGATGCTTTTGTGCATATACATGTATATGGGACCCATTAAAGAAATGATAATGGAAAACTATTCTTTCACTAAAAAATTAAATATGTTTATACACATATTGATTTAAAATGTTATCCAGCATATACTGCTAAGTGAAAAAAGCAAGTTGCAGAGGAGTAGGCATAATATGATTCTTTTTGTGTTTAATGTACACTTCAGCCTAGTTGCCAGAGTTAAGGGGTGGGAGAGGGGCTTTAAAATTAAGGAGAAAGCATATCAAAATATCCCTCCACCACTCCAAAAAAAAGTAGTATATGTCTTAGCAATGTGTTATTCTTATTTGCATTTGGCCAGGAGAGGCATAATTTGAACTATGTTCTGAGAGAGGCAGCCTTGCAGATAATGGAGCACTTAGGAAAATAGTTCTTTTCTTCCTTATGGGTTTAGAGTAGAAGAAATGTTTGCCTAGGGAGATGTATGGGGTTGTGGTGTGTGTGTCGGGGCACGTGCGCTTGAATGCGTACCTAGAAGCCAACAGTTACCAACTAGAAGTTGGAGCAGTCAAGAGACACTTCAGTGACTGACTTGATGGGGACACATCAAAGGGCGTGGATTGATCACTGTGGTTTCTTCTACAGACAGAGTATACGTCCCCTAGTACCCATAGCTCTTATGCATGGCATTGCCCTCCAGCCACAGGCTGTTCTGTTGGAGCCTCCAAGGCAGAGTTCTATACTGAAAAACTCAGAATTGGCCAGGGAGCCAAGGCAGTCCATAAAGGTCAGCTCCTCCAGGCCCAGAACTGGGAAGAGAATGGAACTTGGGGAAGGTTGCCAAATGGAAAATAACCAGCACACACCAAAAATCATTTTAGGAATTAAGCAAACAACAAAAGAGCAAGTTAATAAAGTAAATACTATTTTTATTCTACCCTTGACTCTACAAACCAGCAACTTCCCCACTTGACACAAATGAACCATTGAAGTCCATGAACTATAGACATTATCTAACTGCCAGCTGTTAGGATACAGCAAAACATCCCAACACCCCAGAAATGAGCCAAGGCAGCCAGCTGATTGGGCAGAGATTTCACATTTACCGCTTCCCTTTCCCAGATAATTCTAATGTTAATCTACCGCCCTCCCTCGCACAAGCCCAGCCTGTGCTAGTGACACTTAAGAAACACAATGTTGTTTATATTTTTGGTGGAGAGCTCATTCTATCAATTTGCACATTAGTAGGCCCAGCTATTGCTCTCTTCTATCGGGATCTATTGAGTGGCGGCTGGAGAGATATCCACAGCCAAAAAAAAAAAAATAATACTTAGCTGTCTGATGAAATGTTTTAAATGCATAGGGTTCACCTTGGGGTTGGCTGCTGTTCAGATTTTATCCATTAATAACACACAGGGCTGCCTCTGTAGTCTCCAGGGCTGATAGAAAAATAGTACTACTTACAGGTCCTGGCTTTGCCTGAGGGAGATATATTCCAAAAGCAGGTTATGGGCTCATGTACACACATGTATGTGTGCATACTCAGCTCACATGGAAGCTGTGATGCTTCCTGGTATCTTTTTAATTAAAGAAGCCTAAGAAGATTTCCTATTAGAGAATATTTTCTTTTGATTGAACTAGATTACTAAAGGAAAGGACAAGGTGGGTGTAAATGTGAATGCTTATGCTTATGTTTTATAGTGACGCACAGAATTCGATTAGTATCTCCACTCATTTCAAGTCACGTGGCACTATGTTTGGAAATGCGAAGGAGGAGAAAAACCATGAAACTGTGATCCTCTTTCTGCTTTTGCCCTCTTGGACCTTAGGCTGACATCTGACCCTGAGGGAGGAGGATTAGAATTGCTACAAAAAGCCAATATAAATGTATTAACTTGAACTTTCAGCTAGCATTTATGTTCTTAACAAAATACCCTCTTTATTTTCTCTCACACTTTCTTTGGGACACATAAAGAAAAAAGATGCTTAAGTAAGAGCCATTAACTGATTAGATTTCTGCCACAGGTCAATCCTCAAATGCACCCTGCAATGGAGAATTTGGCATGGTTTTGCTAAGACAGTATCCTATGCACAATTCCATATACACTGATGATGGAGATGTCTGAATTGTTTTGGATTGTTTTCTCTCTTCTAATATAAATCAAATAACCCTTTGCTACAGAGAAGAGTTGTTTCTAAAACCCACCTGTTCCAAGAGTGTTAAATACTTTTCAATCAAGTAGTTCTGTACAAAACACTTAGCTAAATGACTATGAGCTCTAAAGCTGTTCAGGACTGAACATGTTTCCCATTCCTCCAACCCAAGTAGAGTTGCTCATCCCAGAGTCACAAAAGGAATTGTCAACCCTTGACTATCTGTGTTGGAATAAGCATTTTATTTCATATTTTCTACTTTAAAAGATGAATTGCCTAATTTTACCATGGGAAGTGCCCTGATTTAGCATGGACTGACAAGAGTTGACTCTATAGCCAAAATTGTTGTTGAGTCATACTTAATAAATATTTATCCAGTAAATAACCAAAACCTGTAAAGATGCTAAAAGATCACAATGCTTCAGAAATGTTTCTACACTGATGGCATGTTTATTTTAAGATATTTCTTGTATTGTTTCTTATAATTCATCGTTGAAGTGCAATTGAATTTTCAGCTTTGACATTATCTGTATGACCTTGGGCAAAACACTTGGCCTTTTTAACTATCTTTTTTATTCATCTTACTGTGGAAACCATAAACATATCAGAGTGGTTGTGTGAAGACCAAGTGAGCTAAAATATATTAATTCTTTATTAAAATATTTGTTACAAAATCATAGAAGAATATATTTATGGTATGAAAAAGGATGCCCACACTAAGCAGAAACTAAATTGAATGCAAAAGTTTATTTCACTCTCAAATTTTCTTTCTATTTAATTATTAATTGTACCATACAAAAGTCATAAAAGGCATTATTGTCACAGAAATACCTTTGGAACCATGATAAAAGGACAAGTGCCAAATGATGAAATGATGAAAATTCAACTTAAACAAAAGGAAGTCAAGAAAAAAAAACAAAGAAAAAAATTTTAAAAAAAGAAGTCAGGCATATGAGTAGCTGAAGACAGGATGGCAGCTTAGCCACAAGCCTCCTTGTATAAAACAATACAAATCGCAGAAAGAAATAAAATCCAAATGGGAACCATACACTCAGCATAACCTGAAGCAAGGCAACGTCTAAACTTCCAAATCATTGTAGGTAAAAATAAAAGTCAACAAACACCACTATGGAAATCTCATACTCTCACCTTACTCTGTCCCAACATAAGGCTCTGTGGTGACTACAAACAGACAAAGAGAAACTATGGGGAGAAATAGAAGGTAAAAATCAGTGAGTGGGTCTAAATATGATCTTAAACTATTCCGGAAAAAAAGCAAGTCTACACTATATATGAAAAGTATCCAAGTGGATCCTAGCAAGGACTACAGAGAAGGATTTGCAAGGAATTTGTAAACTTAAGTGATAAGCCTGATTTAAAGGGTAGACCTGATTTAAAAGGAGGCAGGTGTGCTTTAATGGGGCAATTTTCTAAACTTGTAGATTATGTGTGAAGGGGAAGGCAAAAAAAAATGAGAGCAATTAAAATCTGCTCTTACATGCCTCTAATGTATTTTTAATCCATCATCCATCATGTCTTTCATTCCCGTAAACTGTTAAATTTCTTTGCAGGCTTTCAGATTGTTCTTCATGCTCACCCACTGTCTTCTTAATATCCTTTATCTCTTTAGTCATATTTTCTTTCAATTCTTTGAATTGATTTAAGAGATTTGTGTGATTATCATTGATTAATTTTCTTAAATCCTGTATCTCTTCAGGATATTTAGTTTGTTCCTTTGGCTGGGCTACTATCTCTTCCTGTTTCCTAGTATGGCTTGTAATTTTTTGCTCATATCAAGGCATCTGAATATGTTGGTGAATTTACTCTGATGGTCAATTTCTCTCATTTGCCTACTGGTTTTTTTGTCCCCCCCCCCCCC
>JAQZBX010086298.1:0-13013 GCA_029593785.1 Cabassous unicinctus | reverse complement strand
CACTTGGGTGTAGCTTGCTAGCACCAGAAAGGGACATAAAAATCTACTTCCCTAAGATCCATGGTGGATATGGGCTGATTCCTCAACAGGACTTTTGATTAACTACTTTGGATCACTAGGAAATGGCTCTGAGGGTGGCCATTGTTCCAACCCTCCCCAAACAAATGTGGCAGAGGATACTTAAAGGCAGTATGCTTCCCCGGCTTAGGGAAACTCTTCTTAGGCATACCATTCTCCCGGAATTTTCCCTCCAGACCAAAGCAGCTTAAGTCAATGAAAGGAGTGAACAAAACAACTGAGGCAGACAACATGGGGCAAAGGCATTCCTGCTTTATGTAGAAGAGTGGAACACCAGGGAGAAGGAGAAGACCTGTCTTCTGGGAAGTAGAGGGAGCATTTATACTCCTGTATATAAGGGAACTCCTAAGGCCACTAGTAAGCACAAACCCAGGACATTAAACAGACTCATAAAAGACAGGAAGGATACTGTAATTTCCATTTGCCTTCCCCTGATGTTCCTGATTAGGGGGACTGAGCTCTGCAAAGCCAATTGCAAAGAGAATGAAACATGTTTTTGCTTAGATTTGCTGTTTTTGTTAGCTCATGACACTCAAGAAATCTCAGTCATAGCACCAGCTGGTTACAAACTCAAAGAACAAACATCTCAGGAAATAAACCCCAGGGTTAACATATTAAAATACTAAAATGTACAGTGCATAATGAGAGATTATAAAACCAAAGAAACAGAAAACGATGATCCAACCCAGGGAAGACAGAAAAGACCAACAAAGAAGAGCACACTGTGGACATACTAGATGAAGATTGTTTTTAAAAAGTTCACCAATATGCTAAAAGAGATGAGAGAATATACAGAGAAACAATTAAAGAATATCAGGAAAACAATGAATTAATTAACAATATTAGAATCTTAATAAAAATATAGAACTTTTTAAATGGAACCAAACAGAGATACTGGAGTTGATGGCCACAATAACTGAAATTATAAATTGACAGGAGGGTTTCAACCACAGATTGGAGCTGGCAAAAGTAAGAATTAACAAACTCGAAGGCAAGTCAATGAAATGATTCAGGCACAGAGGCAGAAAAGTAAAAATCAATAATAAAAGCAAAAATAGCCTAAGAGTTTGCTGGGACACCATGAAGCATACTGATAAATATATTATTGGAGTCCCAGAAGAAGAAGAGAGGGAGGAGCAAAGGGAAGATTCAAAGAAATAATGACATAAAACTCCCCAAACTTAGCAAAAGACTTAAGAGGCCCAGACAACCCTAAACAGGATAAACTTGAAGAAAAATATGTCCTGTCACATACTAAACAAATTGTCAATTGAAAATCACAAGAAGAGATTTCTGAAAGTTGCAAGAGAAAAGCAATTTGTTATGTAAAAGGGAGTTCCAAATAGATTAAGTGCTGATTTCTCATCAGAAACAAAGTGGGCAAGAAGGGAGTGGGATGCAATATTTAAAGGGCAAAAAGAAAATAAATACTAACCAAGAATTTTATATTTGGTGAGACTTCCCTTTAAATAGGAGGGATAAATTAAGGCATTCTCAAATAAACAAAAGCTGAGGAAGTTCATCACCACTAGACCTGCCCTATAAGCTATGTGAAACAGACTTCTTCAGACGAAATGGAAAGGACACTAGACAGTGGTTCAAAGTGGCATAAAGAAATAAAGACCTCCAGCAAAGGTAACATTTGGGAAATTACAGATGCGGGTATTATTGTATTGTATGTTGGGATATGTACCTCCACTTCTTACTTCCTATAGGTGCTAAAATGCAAATGGATACAAAGGTATGATAAGTCATGTAATTTTGTATTCCTTTACTTAAAGAGAGCCTCGACACACACTTTAGTGTCCCTGGTCCATATGAAACTTTCATGATCCAATAGTACCTGCCCCTTGCCTACATCTCTAAACCCTTGCTAGAAGTCTCCAAATTTCTCACCAGCACCAGGGCCACAGATCTTTCTGTCCAGCATGACAAGTGAATTCCTATCTCAGGGACTTCATGCTTCCTCTTTCCTCTGCCTAAAATCATTCTGCTCAGATGATTACATGACTGGTTCCCTGGTTTCTCACATGGGTCTGATAAAATTTCACCTTTTGAAAAAAACACTGTTAACCACCCTATCTAAAATAGATTTTCTTATCATTATTTTCTTCACACCTTCACTCTGCCATTATTTTTATTCATTGCAATTATTATCATCTGACTAGATGAATAAATATATATTTAATAACAAATAGAAGAAAAGTTCTATGAAAACAATTTCCCTGTTTTCACAATTATGAACACAGAATAGTGACTGGCTCAAAATGGGAATTGGATAAATATTTTTGAATGAATGAATGAGTCAATGAATGAATGAATGGATCATGAAACTTGTGAAGTTAATCTAATCACATTAGAAATCCATGGCATATCACTTCACCAAATAAATTACTGCCCTAATACAAGATAAAAGTACAAGAAAATGTTAAGACTCATTCAATGAAAAATAAAGTGAATAGTTTCAATGATACTAAAATTGTGTGAAAACTTTCTAAACACACAAGTGAAAAAAAAATTATTAAAATTAATGTTTCATTTATTTATTTTTATTTATTATAGAAGTTGTGGGTTTACAGAACAATCATGAATAAAATACCGGATTCCTATTTACAACTCCACCACCAACACGTTGCATTGGTGTGAACCATTTGTGGAGACAGGAAATAGGAAGTTAAGGTTTAAAATGTGCAACGTTCCTATTTGAAATGATCGAAATGTTTAGGTAAAATTAATATTTTTAACAAATTTCTTTTCAAATTGAAATAGCATATAAACCTCCTGTTAATCTGAGACAGAGTGGGCATCCTCATCTCAAAATCCTCAAGGTAAAAGAATGAACATAAGTGGGAAATGAAACCACAGATCAAAGTAGACATTATTATTATAGTAACAGAAAAACTTCTAACAGATATAAAGACTGTGGTTGCCAGAGGTTCTAAGGGGAGGGTTAGGGAAGACTAGGACAAATGTAGGATATTTTCAGGGAACTGGAATTGTTCTGCATGCTATGTATAATACAGGTCATTATACGTTTTGTCTAAGCCTCTAAAACCATGTAGGGCAAAATATAAACCATAATGTAAACTATAAACCATGCTTAGTAGCACTGCTTCAATATGTTTTCATCAATTGGAATATACAGGATAAAAACACTTTGAAATCAAGGTAACACAAAGCAACATTGACTGTGAGTGACAAAATAAAGAGAATAATCAATAACCCGAGGAAGAATAAGAGAGAAGATTTGAAGGAGATCACCTTAATCCTAGTTGGGAAGAATGTCCTGATTAAGTGTAGTCTTGACATGTTAATTTGACACTATAGATGTGAAAGATAAAAAAAATAGCAATATCTCTTCCAATTTTCTTGAAGATTAAATATATATATATAGAGAAATTCATTCATATATGTTTATACATCAAAATATGAAAGATGCTACATATAAGTTAATTCATTTTTAGATAAGATCTTATTGATGATGGTAAGATTTGTGATTATTATTAACATTGTTTAAAATTTCAATCAATGTTACATTTAGCAACAAAAAAGGAACTAATAAAATCTGTAAGGAGAAAGCTGGAAAAATGCAACGGAAATATCCAGTAATTTTTAAGCCATCTAATTACATACTGAGTCTAAATCAAAGTGGAGCTTCCTTAACAGAAAGCCTTCATCCACTACTTAAATGGGCAGAAGGAAGTCCAAATGATGTCATTTTGTTACATCTCCTTTATACTTAACCTCAACTGAATTCATTTTGCCTGTCTGAATGAGGCTCACGACCTCATGTGGTTTATTAACATTACCTCCTATATTATTTCCCTCTATCATCTTTTTTTAAGGAAAAAGCAAATCTTCTTTTTTGAGTCTTTTCTATAACCCTTATTGAATGTCACCTATTAGAATGTGGGTTTTCAATTTTCAATTATCTTGGTAAAAAAGAATATATATTCCTACTATATTGTCATGTGATATATGGATTTTCTTAAGACTACAATTTTACAGAGGCAGAGTGACAGATTTTATTTTGAGTGGCATTATCTCTGATGGTAAGAAAACACAAGAAAATGTGTGCATTGTATTTATGTTTCCCTGAAGGAACTGACATTAGGAGGTTTAAGACACAAATTGAAGATTGTGGAGGTAGTACTGTGTCCCTGAGAAAACCAATTCAGAGTGTTAGGCACATGACCCACACTTGGGCTAAAATAGAAGTCCTGTCTCAACTACTTGCATGAATTCAGGTAGAGAACAGAGAACCTGAAATTTCTAATCTGCAAAAGGAGAAGATATGTTCTTGGGGAAGATTAAATGTGATAAAGCATAAAAAAAATCCTGGGGTGCAGTAAGCTCCGAATAAGCCTGGATATTATTCTACATCCAGTATTGATGATCCCCTGTGCTAAACATGCACAAAAGTGTTGACACTATATTCATTCAATTGGATTATGAAGAATAATTATCAGGGAGCCTAGTTTCTATATGTGGTGCAGACACAGCATTCTGTCATCTGTCTGGTGTCCTGGGTAGACAATATAGCATGATGACAGTGACACATTTACCAAAGTACAGCAGAGACTTTTGCAGAGCCAAATCACCTGCCCTCTGGTTTCCCCTTTACCCCACCACTCCAAAATTTCTAGAAATATCTTTGAAGCCTTAAAATAAGACAGCCACTGTGCATATCCAGCATCATTTTGACTTAATCACCAGAACAGAAGGCATGTTGTGAAGTTTATCAGACTCTTTTTAAATTTTGCTCAGAGCTCTCTACAAATGAGGATGATTTGTGTTGGAAATATTATCTTTGGTTCATGCAATGTGTCTCAGATAATGTGGGTATTTATATCATGATATTGAATTAATTTGCAGTGTTGCCTACTTCATCAGCACCCTAGAACTTGTGACTGTTAATAGTGGAATATCACAAGGCTTTGGAACTCTTATGAGTACAAAATGTATTTGAAAATGTCTAAATTCTGCCTGAAATAACTCTGTTTCATGAGCACTTCTAAACTCCTCCCAGAAAAAGGAGTTGATATTTCTTCTTGTTGGTAAGGTATTTTATATTTGAACCTTTAGTATTTCAGAAATTTAAAAAATACAGAGATTTAATATCCTTAAAAGAAAATGTAGAAGATGCTATTATTGATTCTATTATGAAGGTCATATGTTTTAGATCTATTTTTTCTTATTTATTTTGTAGCCTATTCCAATTCTGTTTTAAATCAAATGTGAATAACATTTTTGTTCCCCTAAATAGACTGACCATGACTTTCTTAAATTTGATCAAATTTACATTTATATTTCATTTGTCTCCAGGACCTGACACAGACACCGACATTATAAGCAGGAAGATAGAGAAGGAAAAGTGAATTGGAGACAGGGACTACAGAATTTATCAAATCCAAATTTTTAAATCTATGAATAGGGTACTGAAACCAAAGACCTGACATAATAGAACTTGTATCATAAAATAAGAACAGTGAGTACTAACTCTTATAGTTACTATATAAGAATATGCTCAGATATCAACTCTCTCCACTATGAGTGATGCTGTTATGAGTATTTTCATTATATCTATCTCATCCTAACTACACATTATGGTCAAGAATTATATTTACCCCATGTTCATGTAGAGTGGACAGATGGATGGAGGATTTAGTATATTGCTGAGGGTACAAAGTATGTAGACAGGGAGCTGGATCCATGGAGTCTGTCAGCGGCAGAGCATTACTCCTCACACTTTACATTTGGGTTCTTTGAGTCAGTGGAGCAGTGAGGATGACATCTTGAATGTGGGACTTTGGATTTCAGTCCATCAACACAGAGCCTTCTTTGGTGGACTGATCATATCAGCAGAAGAGATAAAGCATTTGGTGTGGATTTGCTCCAAATAAGGTTCCAGTTACTTTATGAAATATTCTTATATGGCATACCATCAAGTGTTTTTAAGATCCCAGATGGAACCTCAAACCAGAGAGGCCAATTCAATTCAGACCTCCATAACAAAAACTCTAGAAAGGAATAATTTGATATCTTTTACTTTCCCCTAAGATTTATGTGATGTGTTTGTGTAGGTCAAGGATTCTGAACATTCCCATTATTTGTTGATATGTAACTACTGTCAGGAAGCCTCCTCACCCTGCAGTATACGTTACCAATCCTTTAAACCAATAGTCGTAAATTCACTCATTTTTAAAAATAAATTGGATAAATTAAAGGTAATTTATAATCTTAAATTCAACAAGCTCAAGGGAATTTGTACTGTTAGCACAAAAGGTAGACAAAAATGCAAACAGGCACACAAACACACTCACTGAACATGCATGACAGAGGATTGAATCTCCATGAGTGGTCCCTGTAACCCCAGTGTTTGCCTTGGTGCCCTTAGGTAAAGCCTCATGGACAATACTACATGGCTGGCAAACCACTCTGAAAGCTCTGACTTCATTATAGTGGGACTCTTCAGTCAAACCAAACACCCAGCTATCCTTTGTGTGGTCATTTTTGTGATTTTCCTGATGGCCTTGTCTGGGAAATGCCATCCTGATCCTTCTCATACACTCTGATGTCCACCTCCACACACCCATGTACATTTTTATGACCCAATTGTCTATTATGGATGTGATGCCCATTTCTGTCATTGTGCCCAAGATGCTCACGGACCAGGTCATGGGTGTGAATAAGATCTCAATTCCAGAATGTGGTATACAAATGTTCCTTTCTGTGACACTAGCAGGTTCAGAATTTTTCCTTCTAGCTGCCATGGCCTATGCTGGCACATGGCCATCTGCCATTCACTCTGCTATCCTATCCTCATGAACAATAGAGTCTGTAACCTTCTGGCATCTGACTTCTGGTTCTTGGGCACAGTGGATGGCTTCGTGATCACTCCCATCACCATGACCTTCCCTGTGTGCAGATTTCAGAATATCCATCAATTCTTTTTTGAAGTTCCTGCCATAATGAAGCTCTCCTGCTCTGACATCTTACTCTATGAGATTGCTTTGTATCTCTGCTGTGTCCTTATGCTCCTTATCCCTATGACAGTCATTTCAGGCTCTTATTACTTCATTATCCTCACAATCCATAGGATGAACTTGGCAGAGGGCCGGAAGAAGTTATTCACCACCTGTTTGTCCCAGACGACTGTGGTCATCTTATTGTGTGGAGCTGCCATCTACATCTACATGCTCCCCAGTTCCTACTGCACACCAGAGAAGGATATGGTGGTATCTTTCTTTAATACTATACTCACTCCTGTGCTAAATGCTTTAGTCTATAGTCTTAGGAAAAAGGATGTCACAGGAGCTCTGAAGAAAATGTTGAGTGTGCGACCTGTTTCTCAAGAAACTATAAAGTAGAATATTCATGGAGTAACCTTTGTTATCCTTTGCTTTACAGACAATAATTTTAGAACCTTACAATAATATTTTCCTGTGACTCTCATATTATCATATCCCATCTCATTTTCATTGCTTTTTTAGAGTGTCCCTCTCACTGGAAAGCAATTCAATATTACACTTCTTCTCCTTTCAAAATGTATTATACAATTGTATTGTATTGGCATTATACTTACTGAAGTTGTAGCAGACACTTACATATTCCCTGTTTCTTTTGCATGGTGCAGAGAATAGAAGTCGACACCAAAACTGATCAATCAAGGGAAAGAGCTTTATTAAGCCAGGGAGCCCAGGACGTAAGTCTCATACTCACATCCAAGAACAATAAGAGTAGCAGCATTATATTGGTTTGTGTTAAGCAGGGGTTTTGTGGTTTGGGAGCAAAGATTGATAGGTAGGGGTTTCTGCCTGTAAGTTCTTAACTGCACATACTTTATGCTCAAACATGCTCTAACGTACTTGATTATTTATTGCATGTACTGAAAATGGTATCTAAATACACCCCCACCCCCCAGAAGGAGAAGTTACTATTACAATGAACGAATGTTTAGCCAACGTCACAAGGTCACTTAACTATGATACTGAGTTCCCACTATAAGCTGGAAAGTCCTAGCTTGTTTGATTAAATTTTGTGATCAGCTACTCGCCTCAGCTTCAAGCCTTACTCTATCATGGTTAGCTGTTTCATAAATGAGCCATGAGTCTGAGGGAGGATAGGATTCAGGTGGGCTAGTGTGGGGACAGTAGGCCTGTGGGTAGAATCTGACAATACTTCCTGTGCAAGACATTTTTACAAAGTTATTAGCAGGACTTTATTTACAGGGAGGGTAGGGGCCCCTCCAAAGTTGATAACTGCACTGTGATTCCATAAGAAATACATAATTAAAATATTTACTGGTAAAAGGTCATGAGATATGCAACTGACTCAAATGAGAGAGAGAAAAACAGAAAAATAGAATAGGGAATCAAAATGGGTATAATATTAATCTATATTAACAATATGTGTTGTCTTGCTTAAAGGATTCCTCTTTGTACTACTTTATTCATTCAAAATTTCTGACATTTTGAAATTATTTCCAAATTAATTTAAGCTATCAGTCATTTTTCCCATTTTTAACAATCTTAGTCTTCATTTTCTGTCAGCTAAATGACTTTTTATTCTTGAAAACATGTTCATTTCAACATGACTATTCATTAGGTGGAGAAATTTTCATAATTTTTCATAAATCATATACTTTCTTAAATGTGTTCAAAGGGTAAAGTTTGAAAAACCAGCATTAACAAGATCATGCTTCAAGGGGTAGCTTAGGAAATGAGGCCTAAGAAGTAAGATTAGGTGCATTGAAATCCACATTTAATGTCATTTTAATTGTCTTCTCCCTCCAACTTGTATTATTAATTAGCAAACAAATGCTTTCTGTGCCCATCACTGAAATCAGAAAATGTAAACCCTTATTGTTATAACTAGGAGGACCTTGGAGTTGTATAATTCAAACTTCTTTTTTAATAAAAATATCATGTTTTGACCTGCAAAATGTTATTTTTCTTTTTTTAAAACTTAGTAAACTCTCATTGTATCTTGCATCATTTTGTGCCACCACCATCAATATATGATTGTTCCAGGTATCACCCATTTATTAATCTTTTTAAAAGTAGCCTTAGATTACATAAATAATACATTAAAAATATGTATAATGGTCTGTATTCATCATTGCAATGTCATGTAGGACAATTCCAATGTCCTGAAAGAGCCCCCATATGACAACTATTCTTCCCTCTCCCTCTCCTCAGAACTTCTAATTTTTAATTGAGATGAAAAATTCACATATCATATAATCAACCATTTTAAATAGTATAATTCAGTAACATTCACTGAATGTCATGCATTCACAATGTCCCACAGTAACCACCTCTTCATTTCAAGACTTTTCCATCATTCAGAAGAAACCCTGCATTTATTAAGTAGGTAATCCTCATTCCCTCCTCTGCCCACCCCTAATAACATTAATATTTTTGCCTCTTTTAGAAGTAGCTGTCATGTATATTTCATAGAAAAGAAGTAATACAATATATGACCACTGATTTGGTTTATTTCACTTAGTATCATATTTTAAAAGTTCACCTAAGTTGTAACATTTATCAGTACTTCACTCATTTTTATTGCTGAATACTATCCCATTGTTTAGTTATTTATGAAATGTCTGACATTTAGGCTATTTCCAGATTTTACTATTACATGTAGTCCTTTGGTAATCATTTTTGTACATTGATGAATATTTGATTTCATTTCTCTTAGATATGTTCCCTGGAGTGAAATTTCTTGGTCATATGGTAAGTAAGTAATGCTGTTTATCTTTCTGAGGAAACCAAGCTGCTTTCCATAGAAGTACCATTTTACATTTCTGCCAGTAATTCTTAAAGGTTCCAATTTCTCCACATACTTGCCAAGAATTGTAATTATCAATTGGTTTATTTATTTGGGTTTTTATTTTTTTTTGTTTATTATAATCATTCTAGTGGGTGTGCAGTGGTATTGCATTGTGGGTTTTATTCACTTTTAATGACCAATGATATTGAAATGTTTTCATGTGCAAGAGTTCACAATTTTTATATCATCTTTGGATAAATATTATCCAAGTCCATTTTTAAATTTGGCATGGGATCTTTTGTTTGCTGAGTTGTAAGAATTTTTTTATAATATTGTGGATATTATATTTTTTCCAGAAATGTTTATTTGTGTGTCTGTGTGTGTATTAGTCAACCAAAGAGGTACTGATGCAAAATATGAGAAATAGGTTGGTTTTTAAAAAGCGTATTTATTTGGGGTAGAAGCTTACAGTTACTGGCCATAAAGCATAAGTTTCTTCCCTCACCAAAGTCCATTGCCATGTGTTGGAGCAGACAGCTGTCGACATTTGCCAGGGTTCAGTCCTCTTGGAGTACTCTCTTCCTGGGGCTGCATTTCTCTCTGGGCTTAGCTCCTCTGTTTCCTCCACAAGGTCAGCTGTAGACTATGAGGCTCTCTAGACTTTGCTTCTCTCCACAAGGCCAGCTGCAGGCTCTCAGGTGAATGGCTTGTCTCTTGTTCTGGAGCGTTCTCTCCATCAAAATTGCTTCAACACTGTCCTTTGCTTTGCCTTTTTTATTTGATTCCCACCCCACCAAGGGATGGGGTTCAATGCCTTACTGATGTGGCCCAGTTAACGCCCTAATCATAACTTAATCATGCCCAGATTAGCAGACCAGTTTACAAGTATGATGCAATATCTATTTTTGGAATTCATAATTACATCAAACTGCCAAACTGTAAGAGTGTGCATCATACATATATACCATAATTAGTTATATATTCCATACATGTATAAAAGTATTTGTATATATGGGTACATAGTAAATATGATAGTTATGCGAAAATTCTGTTACACATATATATATGTATGTGTGTATATATATATATCAGAACATATGCAAATACACAGCAATCCCTAATCCAAAAACTGAAAATGTCTTTCAAGTTGGGATTGTCTAAATAAATTATGATTCATCTGCAAAATGGAATGCCATTCAGCAGTAAAAAGGAAAGATATACAGATACATACAACATATAATGTAGATGAAAATCAAGTGCATTATGTTAATTAAGGTACATCCAAAGGTATATTTAAATGTATTAAGTAATTAATCATTGGAGTAGAAGAGATGATATAAAATCCTACCCTCATTTGCATTGTTGCCCATATAAGATGTAAGCACTCCTTCCGTGTGCATCCCCATTGCATCACCCATCTATTGCTTGTCCCTAAACTTATGCTTTCAACCCTCAAATCCTGACCCATTTAGCCAATGGCTCTGCTTCACAGCTACATTGATATCTACTTGAAAGTTTAGGCCCAAACTGATTTTCTAATTTAGCTGTCCAAACCTGCCCAGTCCAGTGGTCCTCAGTGCATTAAACAGTGCTACAATCTTCATCTCTTCCATGAGCATCAGGCTCACCCAAGCCACAGAATTGTCACTACAGCACAAGCTCAAATATCTTCCTTCATTCTTTTTTGTTTTGTTTTTGGTGAGACAAGCTTTTATTTGAAAAATTGTTTTGCAGTCAGAATTGGAATGTGTCAAAACATAAAAGCTTATACTAAATTTTCTCTTGTGGACTCACCCAGACAACTAACTAGGAGATGATGATGGACAATGTCCATCCCAAGGAACAGAGACTGTCTGCAACTGCAA
This sequence comes from Cabassous unicinctus, assembly GCA_029593785.1. Classification (NCBI taxonomy): domain Eukaryota; kingdom Metazoa; phylum Chordata; class Mammalia; order Cingulata; family Chlamyphoridae; genus Cabassous; species Cabassous unicinctus. The sequence goes on along the minus strand of JAQZBX010086298.1, from coordinate 1,293 downwards.
GGAAGATAGTTCCATCCATCTGCTCCATGGGATCTAACCCACCTCACAATTATAGGCAGAGTGAGCATCACCATCCCAAAATCATCAAGATTGAGTAATGAACAATAGACAAAAATAGACTACAATTTTTCTAGTACAGATTTATTGTTATTCTAGTAATTGAAGAATTTTTATCATTGATGTGGAGCCAGTGGCTGCCAGAGATTCTGAGGGAAGGGAGAGGAAAAAACAGTTATTATATGGTAGCATTTTCAGGGCATTGTAATTGTCCTCCATGACATTGCAATGATGGATACAGGCCATTATATATTTTGAAATAACTTACACATTTGCATGGGAAAGAATGTAAACTATAATCCATAGTTAGTGGAAATGCTTCAATATGTGTTCATCAATTGTAATAAATGTATCATACTAATGAAGGATATTTATTGTTAATGTGGGAACGTATGGGAGAGGTGGGGATTGGGGCATATGGTAATCCCCTATATTCTTTATGTTACATTTATGTAATATAAAGTTTAAAATAAATAAATAAATAAATAAATAAATAAATAAATACTTTTGTACTTCAATGAATTTTGTCAAGAGAGTGAAAATGCAGCCTACTTAGTGCAAGAAAATATTTGCTAACCATTTATTTGATGAAGGCCTAATATCCAGGATTTATGAAGAAATCCTACATCTCAAAAATGAAAAGACAAACAACTCATTTAATAAGTGGTCAAGTGATTTGAATAGACACCTCTCCAAAGAAGAAATACAAATTTCTATAAAGCACATGTAAAAATGCTCAACATTACCAGATATTAGGAAAATGTAAATCAAAGCTACTATGAGATATCTTCTTACACATACTAGACTGGTGGTTATTAAAAAAACAGAGAATTACAGGTTTTGGAAAGGATGTGGAGGTAACAGAACAGTTGCCCACTGCTGTTCAGAATGTAGAATGTTTCAGCCATTGTGGAGGACAGGTTGGCAGTTCCTCAGGAAGCTAACTATAGAACTGCCATATGATCCAGCAATCCCACTTCTAGGTATATACGGTATATACGGAGAAGAATTATAAGCAGAGCTATGAACAGACATATGCACACCAATGTTCAGAGCAACATTATTCACTATTGTCAAAAGTTAGAATCAAAGCAATTGTCCATCAACAGATGAATGAATAAGTAAAATGTAGTATATGTATAAAAAAATATTAATCAGTTGTAAGAAGGAATTAAATATTAACACATGAGAAAATATACATGATTCTTAAAGACCTTATGTTGAGCGAAGTACACC
>JAQZBX010086297.1:0-13013 GCA_029593785.1 Cabassous unicinctus | reverse complement strand
TTTGGTCTCCATCTTGCATAATAAACACCAGACAAAGATCCAGATTTATGGATAATTTCATGGCTGTTGCTTACGTCCTGGAAAAAAATCATTCTAGTGGATGAGGACATGGGAGTTTGTCTTATGCAGGAGTCTCATCTATGTCTCCCTAGGCTGTTCTCTTAGTTCCATCATCTCCTATCTTTCTAGTGCCCAGGTCATAGGGCTATGTCCTTATGAACATCAGTCTTGGTGGAACAGTAGGGTGGTATCAACATTTTCTACTTTACTCCCTCATTTTTTCATTTCTTTTTCCTGTTGAATGTGTCTGTGAATTTAATTATTTCTTTTCTTGGTATAACCACCATTTATGTATGTTTGTATTAGAAGTGGGTTCTTCCTTCATTACTTCCTTAGTCAAGCTATAATACCTATGCAGATACTTCAGGTTGTTGAGACTATGAATATTAAGACGACTTCCTTTGTGTCAAAATAGATTTTGCACCACTAAATGCTATCCAAAATGGTAAGGTGAATTATGACCAAATTTCTCAGTAGTATTCTTTTGGCAGTGAATGAGTCATCTTTTCAAAAGAGTTCTATAATTTTAGTTTGATTCCATTATTTTCATCTTAATTCATTTAGAAGGAGTAAATTGTTTCTTTATTAAAAGCTTATTGTATAATCAATAGCTGATACTCTACATTAAACCCTAATTGGAAAAATAAACATGACCCATTATGTTTTAACACACTCAGAAGGTACATACTATGTGTTTGGCAGAAAGTAGATACCGTAAGAGTGTCAATTAAAATTTTAAAAGCTGATAGCATTTCTGCTGATGTACATAAACTTCACAGATACCGTTGTATCTTCAGCAAAAAAGTATGTATTGCTTTTGTCATAGGATTTCAGAAATATATTGAGATATTTGATGTTTAAATTTTCCATCCCAGTTTTGTAAGATAATACAGATTGCAACAAAAGACAACAAAACACTTTCATTATATCCTCATTAAATTATTCTTCCTCAGTTAAGCTGCATCTACCAACACCCACCACAAAAGTTATGTTTTATTTTTACCCCCAAAAATTTGGATAATTACATGCATATTAAGGTTTCCTCAGGAAATCTGGTCCACCAGCACAACTTTCTACTGCAAAATAACTTAAAACCTTACTCTGAGAAACAGGTTGTAAATTTTTAAATGACATTCTGTCTTTCAAATTATGAAAAAGGAATTATAAATAATAAAACCCCACCAACATCTCTAGTATTCCTTATATCTTGCCAAACTACAGATAGTACTGTTATCTAAACCATGGTGTTCCCAAAACTCCCAGACCAAACTCTGCAGATGATTCTCGATTTTCACCTCTGGGTAAAGGCTCTGCAAATATGAGTGACTTGTGGCAAAGGCTGTGGTGATGGAGCAGGTATTTCAGGGAATGAGAGTACAAGAGAGAAACTAGGCAAGTAAGGTTTCATTTAAAGATATAAAAGTTGCAGAAATAGAAAGAATGACACATTTGTTCCAAATATTCACACTTCTGAAGATGACTTGACCTACAGAAAAAAAAACCACACAAACAAAAAAATAACAACAACAACAACAAAAAAACACATTAGCTCTAAGAAACAAAACAAGGAAGATTGCTCCCAGTGCAGAGATTCTGGGTCCTTAGTAAGCACAACTAGACTTGGAAGCTGCAGATATAAATGTTAAGCCCTCCACTGCAGAGAGCCCCATATTCTACAACTACAGCATAACCTGAGGTTACGAACATTTAGAAAAGCAGATTCAAAAACTTCACCAGAAACTGTAATTCTTCCTGAAAAACATCATTGTCGTCTCCTGCAACTTCACCGTGAATCAATCTTACAGGGAATTGACAACTGGGACACAGAAAAAATATTACCAAGGTACATGAAAACATCTCTTTTACACAATAGATTGACACCTATGGAAATATAGCAAAACACCTGGAAAACAAACTGGAGAGCACTACTTCTTATTTATTTTAGGGTTTTCTTTAGGCATTTGAACTTGTTAATGATTATGACTCTGTAATAACTTTATATGTTAATCTCTGTTTCCTTTCTTCCTCTCCCCCTTCTTTTTTCACTTAATTATGCTATGTGTATAATGTCTGAGAAATGGCTGTACCAAGAAGATAAAAGCTTTTTCATCATATATTTGCCTTTCGCTTTGAATATTTTAAGTCCTGGAGGACAGAGAGTATTTGGAGAGTGAATAAAATACCCTTAGGGTGTGATAGGGAGAGTAGGGTTCCCTGACCACCTGTCACCCCACAAAAGCCCAAAGATGGCTGATGTGTCCAACCAGAATCTTTAGAGTTAGAGAAAGAAGAGAATGACCTTGGCTGGGTATTGTAGACAACCTAGCTGGTGAACAGATGGCAGTAAGATAAGTTTAAGAAGAAATCCCCAAATCAACCTTTAAAACAGTTTCCAGTGCCTGGCATATGGCTGTGGAACAGCAGCAAGCTGAGGGACCTAAGGAACATGAAGACCCCAACGATGTCTTTTGCAGGGTATAATCACAAGTGCAAAACTCCATACCCTGACAAAGCCTTGAAAGTATGGAGACCCGTCCCCCAGTAGCATGACACCATGAAGCAAGGAACCCTTAATGAAACTAGCGCATATATATACACACACACACACACACACACACACACACACAAACACACACATACATATCAGCTTCCTCAAACACACACACACACAAGTAGCCATTTTATTACATCTGGCATGTTTCTTCATTTAGCCTCATCCCTGCAGTCATGTGTGGACTCTTTAGAAATTAAGGCATGATACCACAGTTCTCAGGTTGTCATTTCAAGTGAGAAGTAAGATGGTGACATTTCAGTTGTTGGTGTTTATTTTTACTGAATTCTGTGGGCTGCTCAAAATTAACAGATATAACTTTTTTTCATGTTCATTCTTTCATGATCAATATTTCACTAAATTTGGGATGTATTTTTCATAGTGAGATTTAGGAATTATATTTTATAAGGGTTAGTTTTTTTAATAAACTTAATATCACTTCTAACCACCATATTTAAAGTAAATAAACAAGCTTATATTTTGACTAAATTAGTATAAAGTGATCTCACTGTTACAGCAACCTCATCAGGAGAAAGAAAATTAGGAAGCAACCAACCCCTCACACCATCACATTTTGCAATGCTGGGAAGCTTAACCACAAGTGAGATTTTGATTTATAGGCATGAATCACCAATGTTGCTCCTGCCCTTATATTTAGTGTACAGTCCTGGGTGTTTTGACAGATGAATACACTGCATGTTGACCTCATCAAGCAAGATAAAAAACACTCCAAAAAGTACCTCCCTGACTCTTTTTATCAACTACCTCCCAACCCTAGCCCCTAGCAATGACTCGTCTCCTCTGACCTAGGAGCATTGCCCAGATAAATGTAATTACTAGTTAGCTTTTAGAGCATGACTTATTACACTAGTGTAATGCAAATGAGGTTGTTCCTTAAAAATGCCATATTTGTGTTTGGGCTATAGTGCTGCCTCTTCAGCAGTACTCTTTATAAACACAGTTTATCCCAAGAAACTGTTCTTTTTCTTTTAATTTCAGGGGGCATTTAAAGCTGACTAAAATATAACTTGCCAATTACTATGCACTTTCTGGGAATCAAGGATAGAGAGAACTGAAAGTGACACTGTGGGGATGATATGATTGCTTGGAATTGAATTGGTAATCCTTTATCATTGAATTTATTTTACCTGTATCATTAAGGGGCTCTTACCACTCATAAATGATGTGGGAGGGCAGCCCAAGAAGGTGAAATAGCATGAGCAGACACAGAAATATGAGAACATGTGGTGCATTTTGAAATTACACAGCAATAGAGTGTAGTTACAGAAATGTGTGCATAAGCCCCAAATTACCTAATATTTCAAATGAGAGAGTTTGGCTGATATTTCATGCTCTTGTTCTAATATTACTGAATGTGTAGTTGCACAAAAGTGTAGATACTTCAAAATATGTTAATTATGGAAAATTTTCTTGGCTTATTAGGCAAATAGAGTCCATTGTAAATATTATATATATATCAACCTAGGCTTTTCACTATTTTATTTTAAGTTTTTGAAGGGGAAAATATAACTGAGAGGAAAAGCATTTAAGCAGGTACTTTTTTTTTTTCATCCACAGCCTTGTGTCAATGAAGATACATGTGTCATTGGTGTCACTGACACAGCTCTGGCTGCCAGAGACCCTGTTCTGGACTTTATTCCTGACCCTTTCAAGAACCTGCTGGATATCTTGTCCACTAATGACCTTGATCTTGCCACATCACCAAAATTCACAGTTTTCCTAACTTCAATTTAATTAAGCAAAGGTGTTTTGAGGGTATATGAGGTCTCAGGCACTGAGCTAACCCTGGGGATAACATGTTGACTCAGTACTCTACAATCAAGGAGCTCACAGTCTGGTGGATAAACAGGGGAGTACAGATTTTTGCTGCAGTGTGTGGTGGTGAGAGCTTGAGAATGGTAAGTATAGTTGAGTAGGTGACTGTCTTGGTAGGTCTAGAACACTCTGGAAGAAAAAGATGTCTCAAGATGCCTCAACTGATACTAAGCTTAGGTAGAAGAGAGTCAGGTAAAAGGTACAGAGCAGAAAGACTTCAGGCCGGAGTCCAACATAGGCAACGTATGAGGAAGAGCTCATTCTGCCCAGGGTAATGCAAGCCATTTAGTGTGCCTGGAGAGCTGTATACTGCTGGGAGAATAAGGAGAAGGCTGGGGAGCAGCCACCCTGAGGAGTCCTGGGGGATATTTGTGGCCTTTGTGCCTTCCCCAGAGGGAACTGGGGAACCATTCATAGTTTAAACAAGGCAAGGATAAAGACAAAAGATAAGTTAGACACTGTGCTCATTAACCTGGAGAGTGCTGATGTGACCTATGCTGTATGCTGTAGAGAGAAGGTGAAAATGAATGTAATTGATTGATGTTTAAGAAAAAAGAAATTTAAAAAATGTAATGCCTGTGACCTGAAATAGAATCAAAGATGTCTTCCATCTTTTGGCTTCGGGTAAATGAGAGACATGCATCAGGAAACCATGGAGAAGAGAAGTCCTGAAGCAGGTATCCAAATGGTGTTGAGGTACTGGTTTGACAAGTTGGTTTTGAGGGTCCATAGGGCAGCTATTCATTAGCATTTAGATTTATGAGTCTGGAGTCAGGACAGAGGTCTGTGATGGGACACTTTGACCATCATCAGCAATGTCAATGTGACTAACCACAAGGGTTTGTATAGTGTGTCAGGAACCTCCCTTCCACTTATGAAAACCTGTCAGAAAGGCAGATGCAGAGGGGGTCTCACTTTTACAACATGAATCTCTGCTCCTTGCTCAGTTTCCTCACTGAGGGCTAAGGTAGCAGGAGCATGTTCTGAGAAGCATGTCCACCTGCGAGGGCAAACCAGCACCTGAGGTTGGGGGTTAAGAATCCTGCTGCAGGTTCAGTCAGGGGCATCGTCCTTTCCACAGACCCATGAGGCAGGGTGAAGGCTCGAGGCCAAGCACCCAGGGCTGGGAACCGCTTCACAGAAGGACGAACAGTAACTGACAGAGAAAGTCCAGAGACAGGAGTGCTGAGTGGCTGCCCTGCGCAATCCTTCCCGCAGCGACGAGTAGGATCCCACCCTTGGCAGCTGCCAGGGCCATAGAGCCCAGGCCCCGGTGCTGATGCTCGTGACCCGGGAGCCACTGACGGACAGGCGGGCGTGTGCCAGGGGCGCCGCATGTTCAGAGGTGTGAGCACCTGACTTCTCAGATGAGATGCTAGGTTCCTGTGCCTCTTTATGGCCACATTTCTCATTTGTCTCCAATTCTCCCTGTCCTGCTCCCCGATTTTCAAATAACTCCTCTGCAACTTATTCTCCTCTGCTTTACTGGGCACGCATGCGCTTTTTGACTCCTGCGTCCCTGTTCTGAACTGTGGTCTTGTGTGCCTGTATTTGCCTGAATGTATGTGATTGAAGCCCTGCTCATTAAAGATCTTTTAATTTCCTTTAGGAAAGTTTGGTTGTGTCTGACAGCTATCGTATGGGCAAGTGGTTTCTAATTATCGCAAAGGAATTCGGTTCCAAACCGTTCATGCTATGCCCGTATTGCCTACAATAAATCAATAAATATAGGTCTAGATATGATATTTTTCGTATATCTGTTAAAATTAGTTTTGCAATTGTAGTAGGTCTCTGTTGAGAGAGTATTCCCAAATCTTTAAACCATGACAAAATATTTAAATACAATGTAGTTTTAAATATTAAAAGGAATAGAAAGGGCATTCATTACCACTTTCTACTTGTGTTCATGCAGATAGGAATATTAAATAATTTTTTTCTTTTCTTCCAAAATTCCTCACGTTTTTCAAGTCATAAATCTGTTCTATGTACAACTTTCTGTACCCTGAAAAAAAATAAACACAACTTCAAAACAGTATATTATATGATTTAGAATTTTTATTCTCTTGTGACCTTAATCTATTTTCAGCTTTGAGCTTGTTAGCTTTCACAAATAACTAAATTTTTTCTTCCCTGCCGTACATAGCTAGTGTTCCTGGCTATTCAATCCATAGTGTATAATCAATGGCTTTTAGTATAATCACAATGTTGTACATTCATCATCTCAAAAATTTTAGAACAATTTCATTACTCCAAAAAGAAAGACTCCACAATCCTTAGCATTCCTTCGTCAGACCTACATAAGCACTAATCTCATTTCATCTTTATAAATTGATTTATATTTACATTTCATATAAATGGAATCATACAATATGTATTAATCTATGTCTGGTCTTCTTCACTTAGTAAATGGGTTTTTCAGTCTGTTATTAACATTTTGTATTACTGACTTATATTTGTTCAGTTTCAAAGGAAAATGGTCTTCTATATGCAATTTTACCCATATTCATATTTCACATAATATATTTATATTTCACATAATAGATTTAGTTCATAATAGGGCAATCATACAGTATTTATCCTTTTGTGTCTGGCTTGCTTCTCACAACCTTATGTCCTCCAGGTTTATCCATGTTGTCATATGTTTCATGACTCCATTTCTTCTTACTGCTGCATAATATTCCACCACATGTACACTCCACAATTTGTTAATCCATTCAACACTTGATAGACACCTGGGTTGTTTCCAGATTTTGGATATCATGAATAACTCTGCTATGAACATCAGTTTGCAGATATCTATTCGTGTCACTGCTCTATGTTCTGGGTATATAACTAGGAATGGTATTGCCAGGTCCCATGGCAAGTCTATATCAACTTCCTTGGGAACTGTCAAATAGTCATCCACAGCTGTTGTACCATTCTACATTCCCACCAATAGAGAATAAGCATTCCCATCTCTCCACATCCTCTCCAACATTGGCAATTTTCCAACTTTTTAATAGCCCCCAGTCTAATACATGTGAAATGACTTTTTAGGTGAACTATCTTACTTATCTTTTTTCACTGACAGTGCCCAAAATATAGGGGCCTATTTGAAATAAATACTTAATTACAAAATAAAATGAACGTACATACTTCAATCCTTTAGTAATATTTATTGCAATTAGGAAATTAAAATACTCAACTATGTTTGCAAACTTGGCTTTTACTCTTTTCTGTATTTCATAATTCATCACTAAAAGTTTGTCATGTTGCTTTATTGAGGCAAGCTGTTTGCTGTTTAAATATCACACATAATGCTGAAAAAGATTTTCTGAATGGTACTTCCAGGTATACTCTTGTTTGTATTCTGCCTCTGAGAACTATACAATTTATTTTAAGAAATGAACCTCAACATAGTGAATTAGAACCTTTGAATCATTTCTTTATTTAAGTCACATAATGTGTTCCATGATGGAGTTCAATGAAAGGCCATGAATTCTGATAGAAAGCAGCTCACCTTGGAATGTAATAAACAAGCTCTCCAGTCTCATGCTAGGAGCTGGGTGGGGATACATCCTGAGACAATGCCTGTGAATTGCAGAAATGTAAGGAAGAACTGAGCCATTGACCTTTAAGACTTGTTGATTTCAGTAAGATGTAACTGTCAAGTATCTATTACCCTTGCACATGCTCACATGTATTTTCTTTGTTCTAAAGCCGAAATAAAAGCCACACTTTGTGAGGTGGCTGGGCTCGTCTCTCCAAATCGGATGGAGGGTCCCCTCATCCCAGTTTCTTCTTCTCTTTGTGTCTTTCTTTCTCATCCATGGCACCATTTTCACTGACCCAGTTCCTGAACGCCAACAGTTCCACTTCTAAAAAAAATTATTATAGTTCTTCACTGGTATGTGCCCTTTTCATTTTGCTGAATAATGTCAGTGCCACTCCAAAGAAACTGGTTTCCAAGAAATAACATTGAGGATTCTGAGTGGCCTGAAGCAAAACTAGGAATTTTCTTTGGTAACTTATGAGTTCCTGTCAAAGATTTCCTTTTTATCATGTCTCTCATTAAAGCCATTGTTCAACATGACTTTCTTTAAAAGAATCTGCCAGTTTCCTCATTAAGTCATTCTTGGTCTCATTTTAATGAATTATATTCATCTGTTTGCTGGTGTTGAACTTCAGTTTCTTTTTTTCCCAGATTAAACATGTGTCAAAACAATAAGGGTAAAACTGAGATATTTAATCACCCATTATGATTTGTCAGAAAAGGTCCCCTGTATGATTTCAGTGCACATGGATTCTTAGAGTTACATATATGGAAAACAATCTCATCTCATCTCTCTTTGGAAACTTCCACATGAACTCCATTGTTATTATTTTGTATTGATTTCAAAATAATATATAAGAGGTATATAATTTTTTTTGAAATAATGTTTGGAGGCATTACTTCTATAGGCCAAGAAAGGCAAAATACATACATGTGTATTGTTATGCTTTCCCATGAAGCTGATTAAAACTGAATTTTCTCTTTTCTAAATATCTCATATCAAAGTTTTCACTACAATCTAAATTTAATTATAGTATTCACCAAAATGCAATGATTACTCTTTGACATTCAACAACCCATTGATCCCATACCACGTCTTTATAAGATATGCCCTATTTTCATACTTTTGTTTTAAATAAGGAAGGAGAATCACAATGGAGCCCAGAACTTGGATTCCAGAAAAAGTCTGGCTAATCACAAAACATGAGCTCTTACCTGCTACATGTTTAAGCCAGTGCTCTTCTCAAAACAAAGGACAGTGTGTTAGGTAAAATTCATATAGACACTGAGTTCAAACAACTGAGGCCAGCTGCACTTAAGTCACAAAGATATTTTAAATGAAATTTTATTTTTAAAGAAATTTGAGATTACAAAAAAGTTACATTGAAAATATAGGGGATTCTCATATACCCCTACCCCTCTCACATTTTCCCCCATTAAATAACATCATATATGAGTGTGGTACATTTGTTACAATTGATGAACAAATATTGAAGCATTGCTACTAACCATTGTTTATAGTTTATAATATGGTTTATACTTTGTACCATACAATTTTATAGGTTTTGACAAAATGTGTAGTGGTCTATATCCATCATTGCAATATCAGCTAGAACAATACTAATGCCTTGAAAATTCCTTATGTTCCACTTATTCTCTCCTCACCACCCCCTCCCACCCCAGACCTTCTGGTAACCACTAAGATCTTCCATTCTTTCATGTATAAAATGAAAAACTTGATCTTGATCACAGAGTGCCAATTTGTAGCTGGCCTAGAGAATTCATTTCTTGACCTATACAATGAATTTTCTAAAAATTTTAATTAGTTGTCAGCATTTAAAATTGGGATATTTTGCCAAAAGTATAAATAAATAACAAGGACAGAAAAATTATATTGTTGGCTTCTCTTTAAAATAGACCACCTGGCAAAACCAGACCCAAATTCTACAGTATAAAAAGTAACAGTTCCTCCCTAATGATCAATACAGCCTTCATGCCATAGACACCATTCTTCCCAATAAACTTGTTGAAAGATACATTTATATTACTAGCTATGCCTCATTGGCATCTGACCTTCCACCAGCCCTCCAGCCGTGTTTTCCAAACTGCTCTGTGAAGAAATGGGATTTAGGGCTTCAGATCTCCCACACCATCTTCAACTAAAAACTCTTTACACAAATGATTTTCTTTGAATAAATTGATGATCAGTGTCAAAAAACATTTAATATCTCTGATCTACATGATTTTTCCAGCTCTAGAAATTGTTTTTTATCTAGATATAAATAGAATACCTTTTTTAATCTGGTATATTATTATTCAGATTAGAATAGACATTTATTGTGAAATAGATTTGACAGGATATGTTTTAAAGATTATAAAACTGTATAGTTAAAATTAAGAATTCATCATTTTCCAGGTGGCCCTTTTGAATCTACTTAGCACATTCAGCCCAGGAAGTGGCTCAAGAGGGTCAAGGCATGTTCAGGATCATCAGGTCCACAGGAGACTAGGAAGGATAAGCTGTGACAGCATCAGAATCCAGGGTGATATGCAGGCATGATTCAGGATTGCAACTGCCATTCAGGAGCATCAAAAAGCCCAGCAGGACATCTGCTTTATTTTCTCTCTTTAAAATAATTATGATCGATGTTTCTTAGTTTAACTTGTTAATTAATTGATGCCATACTCTTTCCTTTTTGAGGTTTTATATAACTATAATTCCTAACATACTGTTTCCAAAATAGACATGGTTTTTTTTCATATATATTTTAAAAGATGCTTAGATTACATAAATGTTACACAAAAATTACAGGGATTCCCATGATCTCCACCTCCCATACCTCCCACAATATCTGACATAAACATCCTTCATTAGTGTGACGTATCACATGCAATGGATATACACATCCTAGGGCTTTGCCACTAAGCATAGACCACAGTTCACATTGTAGACCACACTCCCACAGAGTTCTGCAGGGTATATGCTGATGTAAAATGGCCTATATCCATCGCCACAACATCACTCAGGACAACCCCAAGTCCTAAAAAAGGCCCTGTATTACAACTGCCCTTCCCCTCCCCGCCCCTAAAGTGTCTAGTGGCCACTGGCTTCACCTCACTGTTATAATTTCTTCCATTGCTTGAATCACAATATGTCTACAACAGAATACCATTAAGTCCACTCAATTCCATAGCTCTTCCCCCAATACTGAGGGGACTAGAATGGTGATGTCCACTCCACCTCCAAGTGAGAGTGGGCTCATATCCCGTGGATATGGGGGATGGGATTATCCTGCCTGCAGCTGCAGGCTCTCTCCATTCCCTGGGATGACCATTGTCCATCATCGTCTGCTCACCAGGTGACCTGGGTGAGTCCATTGAGCTGTAAAGTAGGAGTTGCAGTTCCACCAAGACTCCAGGCACAGCTGGCACACAAGCAGGCCAGAGGCTCCAGTCTCTGGAAGTACACCTACAAACTCCAGCCTCACATATAGGTTTGAATAGAAGGGACTGATGCACCATGTGCAGGGAGGACTTATTTGAGTCCAACTCTGTCACTCTCAGGAGCACAGATTCCAAAGTAGAGCCCACTGATAAGCCATCAATCTCTGGGGCTATCCCCCCTTATATAGGACCTGGGGGTCTCCAGAGCCCTCAGGAGCCCCTCTGTGTGGGGTGATATCCACTTTGGTGTTCTCTGAGATCCTACTGAGGTGTGCGTAAGCGTTACCTCTGGGATGAACTCTCGACTCTCTTTGAAGTCTCTTAGCCACATGAACTCATTTGTCCTTACCTTTTCCCCCTTTTATTCAAGGTTTTTTCCAGTCATGTTTCCAGTTGGCACTTGGTATTAATCCCTCATTGCCAGGAAGGCTCATCCCCAGGAGTCATGTCCCACATTGGGGGGGAAGGTAATGCATTCATATGCTGAGTTGGCTTAGAGAGAGGCCACATTTGAGCAACTAGGAGGCTCTCAGATGGCAACCCTTAGGCACCCCATAACAGTAGGCCACGTTTCAATTACAAGAGCAAAGACTCATAAGGCTAGTCATCAATAACAAGAACCCAACAGTGGGCCATCCTCTTTTGCCAGACACTGTCCCTGCACTCAGGGGACTGTTGCTGCTCCCTTGGAGAATGTGGCAGACATTCTCCATGCTGGGAATTCAGTATTCCCTCATCCATTGAGTGATTGTCTTTCCACTGTGACCATGCCCCATCCCCTGATCATTTGAACAATTTTATATATCTTCATGTATATTCAGATGAACTTACTCCCAAGAATCCCCCATCCCAGACACCCTCCTCCAATGATCCTGTGCAGCCCCCATTGTAACCCTACTGTGATCCAAACCTTCCTTGAAGATGAAGCCCATACAACAACAAAATACAATTAATAGGAAAATGAAATAATAATGATAAGCTTAAATGCAAGAGATAAAATACAAGGAAACTCAGAAAAAAAAGAACTAAAAATAAAAGGTTGTGAGCCATCACCCATATGGACATAATCTATGGTAAAATGATAGAGTATAGTTGCATATTGAAGGATAGGAGAGGTGGGTAGTGATATTACTGAGTTTGGTGGTGCAGGGTTAACAGGTGGGAAGATTAGGAAGGGCAGGTTAGAATACCCAAGGCATGTAATTATGAATCTTGTCATCCCATGAGTCAAGATAGGGGAGGTTCATATGCCCCAGAGGGATGGGGAGGAAGGAACAGAAAAGGTCAAACGGGGTATTTAGTGGCCATGGGAAATATTTTCCATTACCTTACAGTAATGGGCACAGGACATGGTAAATATCATCAAAAAATTATTAAACTGTACTATCTAAATTTTTTTTTATTTGTAAAATGATATATAAATACATATGCATATATGTGCATTTGTTTACATAAATGTTATTATATATATATATACATTTTATAAAGGTGCCTAGATTACCCAAATATTACTCAGAAACTACAGGGATTCCCATGCAACCCACCACCCACACCCCCCAAAACACCCCACACATCCATTCCCCATCCGTG
>JAQZBX010086296.1:0-13062 GCA_029593785.1 Cabassous unicinctus | reverse complement strand
TATCATTATTATTTCATTTTCCTATTAATTGTATTTGGCTATTATATGGTCTTCATCTTTAAGGAAGGTTTGGATCACAGAAGGATTACAATGGAGGCAGGAAAGGATAATCAGTGAGGGGTGTTTGGGATGGGGGTTTTATGGGAGGAAGTTCACCTGAATATACCTAAAAGATATAGAAACTTGTTCAAATGGTCAAGGGGTGGGGCATGGTCACAGTGGGTGGAGAATCACTCAATAAATGAGAGAATACTGAATTCCCAGCCTGGAGAGCTCTGCCACATTCTCCAAGGGAGTAGCAACAGTCTCCCAAGTGCAGGGGCAATGTCTGGCAAAGGAGAATGGTCCACTAATGGGTTCTTGTTATTGATGACTAGCCTTACGAGTCTTTGCTCTTGTAATTGAAACTTAGCCTACTGCTATGGGGTGCCTAAGGATTGCAACCTGAGGACCTCCTTATTGCTCGAATGTGGCCTTTCACTAAGCCAAACTCAGCGTATGAATCCATTACCTTCCTCCCAGCATGAGACATGACTCTTGGGGATGAGCCTCCCTGGCAACGAGGGATTACTACAAAGTGCCAACTGGCAATACGACTGGAGAAAGACCTTGAATAAAAAGGGGAAAAGGTAAAGACAAATGAGTTCATATGGCTAAGAGACTTCAAAGAGGGTTGGGAGGTCATCACAGAGGTAACGCTTACATACACCTTCGTAGAACCTCATAGAACACCAAAGTGGATATCACCCCACACAGAGGGACTCCTGAGGGCTCTGGATACAACCAGGTCCTATATAAGGGGAGATAGCTCCAGAGATTGATTCCTTATCATTGGGCTCTGCTTTGGAATCTGTGCTCCTGAGAGTATCAAAGCTGGACTCAAATAAGTCCTCCCTGCACATGGTGCATCAGTCCTTTCTATTCAAACCTATATGTGGTGTTGGAGTTTGTAAGTGTACTTCTAGAGACTGGAGCCTCTGGCCTGCCAATGTGCCATTTGTGCCTGGAATCTCAGTGGAGCTGCAACTCCTACTCTACAGCTCAATGGACTCACCCAAGTCACCTGGTGAGGGGATGATGATGGACAACGGCCATCCCATGGAATGGAGAGAGTCTGCAGCTGCGGGCAAGATAATCCCATCCATCTTATCTATGGGATATAAGCCCCTTCTCACTTGGATGTAGAGTGGACATCACCATCCCAAAGTCCTCAGGACTGGTGGAAGACCTATGGACTAGAGTGGACTTACTGACATTCTGTTGTAGACATATTGTGATTTAAGCAATGGAAGAAATTACAACATTGAGGTGGAGCCAGTGGCCACTGGACACTTTCAGGGCAGGGAGAGGGAAAAGCAGTGGTAATACAGGGGCTTTTTCGGGACTTGGGAATTATCCTGAGTGACATTACAATGACAGATATAGGCCATTTTACATCAGCATATAACATACAGAACTGTGTGGGAGAGAGTGTGGTCTACAATGTGAACTATGGTCTATGCTTAGTCACAAAGCCCTAGAATGTGTATATCCATTGCAGGTGATGTGCCACACTAATGAAAGATGTTTATGTGGGAGATTGTGGGATGTGTGGGAGGTGGTGAACATGGGAATCCCTACAATTTTTGTGTAACATTTATATAATCTAAGCATCTTTTAAAATATTAAATAAATAAATAAATAAATGAATAAATAAATAATTTTGAAAGAATACCTAGAAAAAACAGCTATGTAGAGCAGGCAAAACATAAAGAGATTTAGAGGAGAATTTATTTTCTTGTTCATTTGTTTATTATTATTGAAATAATGATAATTTTCTAATAATTATTGAATTATTGAGTGCACATCTATGTGATTACATCAAATACCATTGATTGTACACTTTGGATGAATTGTTTGTTTTATTAATATGCATCATTAAAATTGATTTCTCTTAAAAACAAAAATAGAATATATATCCATTAAGTCAACCACAACTGTGGAACTGAGGAGGACATATATGCAAGACTGTTGCCTCTCTTTCTGGTGGTGACCTGAAGTTACTGGAGGTAGCAGGCCAGGTAGTTTGGTCAAAGCCAAAGTGAATCAAGGGGAAATCTTAGATTTAAAAGAAGAGATTATTGCAGAAGCACTGATGATTAGAGAGATTAAAATAAAAGAAAGAAGAAAGCCTTTCAGAGGTGACACAATTCCTATATGTGTTTTTGTTGTGGTCATTTGCTATATCACACTTTTGGTCAAAGATGAGAATTTGGTATTAGTGCCAGTAGATTGTTGTTTCTGTGGGTGGGAAAAATCAAGGAAACCAGTAGAACTATAGCATAGTTGAATGCAAAATGTAAAAATTATGGACTTCAAAAAAATGGCCAATTTTATCCCAAAAGATCATTGACAAAGTCTATAGTTGGGTGATATCCAAGGCAAAAACTTGAGCAGATACAACAGTCTGTCAATATTTAGGAAACAAAAAAATCAACAGCTGAAAGTACCCCACTGAGAACACACACTGGAACTTGTTAAAATCCCCCTAGGGAAAATTGAATTGAAAGTAATTATTTCCAAACCTGGGTTCTTACATATTTGCAAGACTAACTGCTTCCAAGATATAGGGCCTTGCTGGAGAGAAAAACCAGCTGAGCTTTTGGCAGTTGCATGAGAATTAAGTAATAAAATCAGAGTTGATGAACATTCTAAAATCCAGAGGTGGTTGCTTCCTTAAGATATTTGCCAAATTTTGAAGATGAATTGGTCTGGACTATAAAGAGCTAATCACTCCATTTCTGATAAGACCAGAGAAATGACTACAGAATCTCAGTACTAAGAAAATGTAAATCCAACCCCCCATCACAGGGTATTAGTTAGAATCATTGGAGAGCCACACATTTCATACAGGAATGAAAGAAAGTCAGATTAATTCTATATAAATACAATACAAATTCAATCTAACACATTTCAAGTTTGAATTTAGTTTATCATTATCTCCTTTACTTGTATCTCACTGAAAATGATAACTTATCAGAAAAATGTAAGGTTTTTTAAAAATCATACAAGCACTTCTGGGAAAAGAGCTTCAAAATAAGCAGGAAGAGTCCAACTACCTACCAAAAAGGAATGGAGAAGGGGCAAAATCCTATCCGAGGGAGCTGTTTTGGAGATATATAGAACGGGAAAGTGTTATGCGTCATCCAGGAGGGAACTAGACAGATAAAGAAGCCAAAGGAAAACAGTGAGTTATTTGCCCCTGTGGCTGAAAATGACACCATCAAGTCAAATAGCCTGGGTAAAGCCTCTGACTCAAAAGAAGCCAAAGGAAAACAGTGAGTTATTTGCCCCTGTTGCTGAAAATGACACCATCAAGTCAAATAGCCTGGGTAAAGCCTCTGACTCACTGCAACCAAAGGAGTGGGACAGAGCGTTTCCCAGGAGTAAAGGGTATGATGGACGGTGAAAAGTGGTTTCTTTTCAGTGAGTTTGGTAGGCTGAGCCTCCTTTGAATCTCGTAGGGTCCCTGACCAACCAGCACTGAGGCAGCTGCAGGGAGAGGGGAGGGGAGATCTGATCAGGAAGGCTATTACACCCAGCCAACCTGGGAGAGAGAGGAACAAGGTAGGGGTCAGGGAGACAGGTAACTAAACAGCCAGGCATGACAGTTAGAAGATTAATCTGCCTTAGGGAAAGGGGGTGGATAGAGCCAGATAAGTTTGCTGAAGCCCACTTAGTCTGTGTGATCTAGTGGAGGTCAGTGGAGGAATTCCTGCCTTGTATATACAAGGTCCCTGGTTCAATTCTTGCGTCTCCTTAGAGAGTGATCCACCAGGTTAATCAGGCATTCAGCTGTTGCATTATGACATAGAACATATAGACAGCTTTTTCCTTGTTTTATATTTTCTTGGATGTGTTATTTTTATTCTTTCATTTTGATGGATTCCTTTTTTTTCTTTCTTTTTTTTTCTTTGCTAAAACCTGGTACATCACCTGCAGAAGTCATGCTGAAGGATGACTGATTGAAGAGCAAGCATGAGAAGTTCCTAGTCGGTTAAGAAGGAAGGCATTTTCCTGTTTTTGTTGTTGTGGGTGTTTGTGTGTTGTTGTCGTTTTTGTTTTGTTTTGTTTTGTTTTGGTGTTGCTTTGTTTCTTGTTTGTTGTCTTTCCCATTTCTTTGTCACTTTTCTTTTTCTTTTACTTTTTTTTCCTACCTATTCATTTCTTTTCCTTCCTGCATTTTTCTGTCTTCTCTTTTCTGTTGTTTTTTTGTCATTCCACCTCATTTTGTTTGTCTTTTTTTTCTTTTCCTCTCTTCTCATCAATCATTCCAGCCTTTTAATTCATTCTACTTTTTTCTCCATTTTGTTCCTTGCTTCATTTTTTTATTCCACCTTTTTTATTCTTATTCCATTGTACTTTTTTTGGATTTTACTCATATTACTTATTTATTTTCTGAGCTTTTCTGCAGTTCCTCTTATACCTTTATTATTATTATTATTATTACTATTATTCTTTTTCTCTTCTTATCATTTTTCTTTTCTCTAGGTCTAATATTTTTTTTTCAATAGAACACAGACAACTGCAAGGACATAGAAGAAGAGGAATCGAGTGTCAAAAAGGAACCTTACCCCCCCACAAACAAAACTACAAAATAAAACCCTAGGGTAGAAAGAGAAGCTACCCAAACAAATACGTACATCAAGATAAACAGTTGCTTAGACACCAACAAAAAATTGAAAGCCATACTAAGGAACAGGAAGACGTGGCTCAGTCTGATGAACAAACTAAAAAACAGGAAGAGATGCAGCATGTGGAACAACTACTCAAGGATGTCCAAACAAATAGCATAAATCAACTTAATGAAGTGAAGAAAGAGATAAAGGATATTAAGAAGACACTAGGAGAACATACTGAAGAAATTGTAAGCATACATAAAAATATAACGGTTATGATGGTGATCAATTGCACAATAAAAGAAATAAAAAATGCACTCAAATCACATACCAGCAGATACGAACAAGCAAGTAAAGAATTAGTGATGTCAAAGACAGTACATCTGAAATCAAACAGATAATATAATAGACTAATAAAAAGATAGAAAAAATCCAGAAGGGAATTAGGGATTTGAATGACAGCATGAAACACACAAATATACACATTATAAGCATTCCAGACAGAGGAGAGTAGAGGAAGAGAGCAGAAGTGTTAGAGGAAATAATGGCTGAACATTTCCCAACTCTTTGAGGGACATGTACGTACATGTCCAGGAAGCGTGTTCACCGAAACAGTATAAATCCTATCAGTCCTACCCCAAGATATATACTTGTAAAATTGTCCAAAGCTAAAGAAAAGGAGAGAATTTTGAAAGAAGCAAGAGAAAAGAGATCCATCATATACAAGGGAAGTTTGATTAGATTAAGTGCTGATTTCTCATCTGAAGCCATGGAGACAAGAAGGCAGTGGTATGACATAGTTAAGATGTGAAAGAAAAAAACTTCTAAAATTTCTCTATCCAGCAATCTGGTATTCAAAAATGAAGGAGGGTTCAAAATATTCACAGATAAACTGATATTAAGAGTGTTTGTCAACAAGACACCTGCCCTTCAAGAAATACTAAAGGGAGTTCTGTAGTTTGAAAGGAAAAAACAAGCAAGAGAGGAGTGGAGGAGATTGTAGGATATAAGATTATTGGTAAGAATCACTAAATGGAAAAAAAGAAATAAAACAACATGTGACATACATAAACCCAGGGAAAATTTGGCTAATGTAAGTAATTCCATGACAGTATTTGAATGTCAATGGATTAAGTTCTCCAATCAAGTGACAGAGATTGGCAAAATCGATAAGGATACATGACCCATTTATATGCTATCTACAAGAAACTCACCTTAGACCCAGGAATGCAGGGAGGTTGACAGTGAATGGTTGGAAAACAATATTCCATGCAAACAATAACTAAAAAGGGCTATACTAATATCAGACAAAATAGGCTTTAAATGCAAAACTATTGTAACAGACAAAAAGGTCACTATATATTAATAAAAGTTGCAATCCATCAAGAAGAAAGAAAAATCATAAACATTCTGCACTTAACAAGGGTGCCTCTAAATACATGAGGCAAACATTGTAAAAACTAAGTGGAGAAATAGATGCCTCTACAATTATAGTGGGTGACTTTAATATACCATTATTACTATTAGACAGAATATCTCAAAAGAGGATCAATAATGAAACAGGGTCCTGAATAATACATTAGAGGATCTAGACCTAATATATATATATATAAAGAAAATTACACTCAAATACAACAGGATATACATTCTTATCGAATGCACATGGATCATTCTCCAGGATAGACCACATGCTAGGTCACAGAAAAAATCTCAACAAATTCAGAAAGATTGAAATTATACAAGGTAATTTCTCTGACACAATGGAATGAAGCTGGTAATCAATAAAGGTAAGAGAACCAGATTAGGCACAAATATATGGAAATTAATCAAGATACTCTTAGGCAATCAGTGGATCAAGGAGGAAATGGCAATAGAAATCAGTAACTACTTTGAAATGAATGAATATGACAAAACAACATATCAAAACCTGTAGGATGCAAGAAAAGCAGTGCTCAAAGGGAAATTTATAGCCATTAATGCCTGATTTAAAATGAGCAAAGATCTAAAATCAAAGGCCTAAATGCACACCTGGAAAGAGAACAGCAAACTAATCCCAAAGCATGTATAAAGAAGGAAATATCAAAGATCAGAACAGAACTAAATGAAATTGAAAATAAGAAAGTAATAGAAAAAATTAACAAAACCAAAAGCTGACTCTTTGAGAAGATTAACAAACTTGACAAAACCTTAGCTAGACTAACAAAGAAAAAAAGAGAGAAGATGCAAATATATCAAATAAGAAACAAGGAAGGGGATATCACCACTGACTCCACAGAAATAAAGAGTATCATAAGAGGTTACCTTGAAATATTGTATACCAACAAGATGGATAACTTAGATGAAATGGACAAATTTCTAGAAACACGCAAGCAGCCAACATTGATCAAAGAAGTAATTGATGAACTCAACATACCAATCACAAGTAACTGGATTGAATTGGTCATCAAACCTAAATTATGAAGAGACCAGAACCAGATGGTTTCACAGGTGAATACTACCAAACATTCTGGAAAGAACTAACACCAGTCCTGTTTAAACTCTTCCAACAAATAGAGGTGGAGGGAAAATTGCCTAACTATTTCTATGATACCAACAATCACCCTAATACCAAAGCACATAAAGATGTTAGAAGAAAAGAAAACTACAGAGCAATCACTGTAATGAACCTAGATGCTAATATACTCAACAAATACTTGCTAATCGTACTCAACAACACATCAAATGAATTATATACCATGACCAAGTGGGTTTCATGCCTGGTATGCAAGAATGGTTCAACATTAGAAAATCGATCAGTGTAACACACCACATTAATAGAATGAAAGAACAAGATTGCATGATGATCTTTATTGATGCAGAAAAAGCATTTGACAAAATACAGCACACTTTCTTCATAAAAACGCTTCAAAGAAAGGAATAGAAGGAAACTGCTTCAACATGATAAAAAGGATATATGAAAAAACCACAGCTAACATCATATTCAATGTTGACATTCTAAAAACTTTCCCTCTAAGATCTGGAACAAGAAAGGAGCCCCACTGTCAACTCTCTTATTTAACATTTCTTTATAGAAGTACTTGTTCAAGAACTTAGGCAAGAAAAAGATATAACAGGAATCCAATTTGGAAAGGAAGAGGTAAAAATTTCATTATTTGCAGATGACTTGACCCAATATCTAAAAAGCCTTGAGAAAACTATAACAAAGCTTCTAGAGCTTATAAATGAGTTCAGTAAAGTGGCAGGTTATAAGATCAATGCATAAAAATCAGTAGCATTTCTGTACACCAATAATAAGCAATTTGAGGGCGAAATCAAGAAAAAAATCCCATTTACAATAGCAACTAAAATAATCAAATACTAGGAATAAGCTCAACTAAAGATATAAAGGACTTGTATGCAGAAAACTACAGAACATTGATAAAGGACATTAAAGAAGATTTAAATAATTGGTGGAATATTCCCTGCTAATGGATAGGAAGATTAAACATCTTTAAGATGTCTGTCATACACAAACTGACTTAGAGGCTTAATGCAATCCTAATAAAAATTCCCACACCATTTTTAAATGAATTGGAAAAGCTAATTATGAAATTATTTGGAAGGGCAAGGGGCCCCAAATACCCAAAGTCATATTGAAAAGGGAAAATGAAATAGAAGGAAAAACACTACCTTGCTTTAAAACATACTACAAAGCTACAGTGGTCAAAATTGCATGGTATTCGCATAAGGGTTGACATACTAAGCAATGGCTCAGAACTGAGAGTTCTGATATAGATCCTCACATATATGGTCAACTGATATTAGACAAGGCCACCAAGCTCACTCAACTGGGAGAGAATGGCCTCTTCAACAAATGGTGCTTGGAGAACTGGATATCCATTTCTGAAAGAATGGGAGAGGATCACCATCTCACACACTGTACAAAATTTAACTCAAGATAGATCAAAGATTTAAATATAGGAGCCAAGACCATAAATACCCTGGAAGATAACGTAAGGAAGCATCTAAAGATCTTGTTGTAAGCAATGGTTTCATAAACTTTACCCCTAAAACACAAGCAACAAAAGAGAAAATGATAAATGATACCTCATCAAAATTAAAATCTTTTGCACTTCAAAGGACTTTGTCAAGAAAGTGAAAATGCAGCCTACAAAATGGGAGAAAATATTTGGTAATATCCAGCATTTATAAAGAAATCCAACATCACTAAAATGAAAAGACAAACAGCCCATTTAAAAAATGGGCAAGTGATTTGAATAGACACTTCTCCAAAGAAGAAATACAAATGGCCTAAAAGCACATGAAAAGATGGTCAACATCACTAGCTATCAGGGAAATGAAAATCAAAACTACAGTGAGATTTCATTTTACATCCATTAGACTAGTGGCTACAAAACAAACAAACAAACAAACAAACAAAAACAGGACTACAATTGTTGGTGAGAGTGTGGAGGAAAGGGAACCCTTATCTATTGTGGTGGAAATGTAGAAAGGTTCAGCCATTGTGAAGGACAGTTCCCTTGCAAGCTAACTATACAACTTCTATATGATTCAGCAATCCCATTTCTGGGTGTATATACAGAAGAATTGAAAGCAAGGACACAAACAGATACATGCACACCAATGTTCATGGTGGCATTATTCATTATTGCCAAAAGTTAGATGCAATCCAAATGCTCATCAACAGATGAATGGATAAACAAATTGTGGTATATACATACAATGGAATATTACTCAGCTATCAGAAGAAATGCAATATTTACACACAGGATAACATGAATGAATTTTGAAGACCTTATGTTAAGAGAATTAAGTAGGGCACTGAAAGACAAATACTACATGACCTCACTGTTATGAATTAAGCAAATTGAGCAGACCCACAGAGCTAGAGTCTGGATTATAGGTTTACAGGAGACAGAGAGTAGAGGGTTATGAGCCAATGTTCATATTGGCAAAATCTATGATAAGTCCGAAGGGTGTTCTTTACAGTTGATGGGCATGATACTATTGGGTTTGGTGGTGCTGCTCTGGGAGCAGGGTGGGATGAGGGGTTTGGTTTTGACTATCCATGGAATGGGGGGAAGGTCAAGGGAAGGAGTTGGTGAATTCTGGGTATTTGCAGGTCTCTGGTTAAAACTACAATGTTGGGAATTTTCTTTTCACAAATATCACAGGGGAGGATAACTGGTATATGGTGTTGGATGTGTGAGGGGGTGCATACAGGACAGGGTGCATCTGGGGAAGGCTTCTTTGGAATATGTTAGTATTCATCTTGTTATAGTGTGTTTTATCAGTTGATGGTGATCCACAAAATAAACAAGAAAATATTACACTTCCATCTTAGAGAGTCATGCTGTGTTCTCAAATAGAGGGGCAAGAGTCTCTCGAGAACATAGGCAGTACCTAATAAAAGAAAACAAACAAATATGTCAAGCTGTCAATATTATTGCAAGTAACTATGAATCTTATTCTTCAAAAAGTGAAACTTAGTGGTTACCATAGGTCCTGAGGGGTGGTGGAGGGAAGAATAGAATAGATGGAATATAGGGCTTTTTCAGGGCATTAGAATTTTTTTGACACATTTTTTTCTGCCTTTTCTTCTACTTAATTTCATATTCCCACCACAATAATGACTCCTTTAATTTAAACAACTAAAATCACAAAGGGCTCCTGAAAGGTTGGCAACGAAGGAAGAGGGTCGTCCAAGACTCTGGGAGAGGTAGGGTAAGGAATCAGCAAATCATCTTGACCAGACTCTTAAAGTTGCTGGCAGCTTGGAGCTGCAGCTGATATGCCATTGGATGGATCTTGAAACCATAGAGCCTGGGCATGAACTGGTTGGAAAACCACTTGGGCCTGTACTTGTGGTGCACCATGAAGAGCATGTGTGGGAAACCAGTGCCAAAGTAGGTGCCATCTGTATGATGGTGCCACGATGGCTTGAGTTTGCATATGTCCATGCACTTGAGGCAGTAGAGCTTCACCATGGCCCATTCTGGGGAGCTCTGCCACATACTCTAATGGAACAGCAACAATCCTCCAAGTACAGGGCCAATGACTAGTGAAGGAGGATGGTCCATTAATGGGTTCTTGATATTGATGACTATGCTTATGAGCGTTTGCTCTTGAAATTGAAATTTAGCCTAGTGTTGTAGGGTGCCTAAGAGTTACCTACTGGGAGCCTCCTTGTTGTTCAAATGTGGCCTCTCTCTACACCAAACTCAGCATATAAATGCAATAACTTTCCCCCAGGGTGGGACATGACTCCAAGGGATGAGCCTTCCTGGCACTGAAGGATTGCTACCAAGTACCAACAAGCAATGCAACTAGAAAAAAAACACCTTG
This sequence comes from Cabassous unicinctus, assembly GCA_029593785.1. NCBI lineage: Eukaryota > Metazoa > Chordata > Mammalia > Cingulata > Chlamyphoridae > Cabassous > Cabassous unicinctus. Next base: position 2,059 of record JAQZBX010086296.1, on the reverse strand, counting down.
AACAAAAGGGGGAAAAGGTGAAGACAAATGAACTTACATGTTACATGGCTAAGAGATTTCAAAGTGAGTAGGGAGGTCATCCCAGAGGTAGTGGTTATGCATGTCTCAGCAGGATCTCATTGATAGCCAAAGTCGATTCTACCCCAAATAGCAGGGCTCCTGAGGGCTCTAGAAACATTCAGACACTATAGTCAGGGCAGGTAACTCAGGAGTTTGGTCTCTTGCCAGTGGACCTTCTTTGGAATTTATACTCCCCAGAGTGACAGAGTTGGACTTAATTGTGGTTTCCCTACACATGGTTCTGCTGTCTTTCTATTTGAACTTTTAATTAGCACTAAAGTTGGTAAGCATACTTAAATCTTTGGGCTGTCCATGTGCAAGCTGGGCCTGGATTCTCAATGGAGTTGCAACACCTACTCTCCAGTTCATTGGACTGACCCAGGACAACTAACAAGGAGGAGATCATGGATAACCAATGTAACAAGGAACTAAGAGTGTCTACAACTGCAAGGAAGAGAGTCCCATCTATCAGCCATATGGGATCTAAGCTCCCCCTCAATTAAAGGTGGAGTGGGCATCACTATCCCAGAATCCTCAGGAATGGGGAATGAAGTATGGAATAAAGTAGACTTACTAGTATTTTACTATAGACTTATTGTGTTTCTAGCAATGAAAGAAATATCAATGATGTGGAAGCAGCGGTCACTGGAGGTTCTGAGGGTAGAGAGAAGGAAAAAGAGGTATAATACAGGGGCATTTTTGGGACCTGGGAATCATCCTGAATGACATTACAATGACAAATACAGGCCATTATAAATCTTGCCATAACCTACAGAATTGAGTGGGAGAGAGTGTACACTTCAATGTAAACTATAATCCATGCTTAGTGGCAATGCTCCAAAATGTGTTTATGAATTGCAATGAATGTACCACACTAATGAAAGATGTTGTTAATATGGGAAATGTGGGAGGTGTAGGGGGCAAGGCATATGGGATTCCCCTATATATTCTATGCAATATTTATGTAATCTAATTATCTTTTAAAAAATAAAGAAATGAAAAGAGAAAAAAAGAAACAACACATAGATTTAAAACCTAGACAATAGGATGAGGGCTACGAAAATGTACTGATGTTTAATGTATGAAATAAAAAAAAAAACAAAGGATTTTTCTGCATGATCTCAGAATATTAATTACAGGCCATGTTAAATTTCATCAAATTTATAAAAGTGTATGGTCCAAGTTGTAAATCGTGTTGTAAACCATTGCCCATGGTAAGTAGCAATGGTTCAATATTTGTACAACAATTATAGCAAATGTACCATCCATAGTTAAAATGTTATTAATAGGGAAGAGGGGAGAAGAGGGAGGGCATCAGGTATATGCAATCCCCTATATTCTCTATATGACATTTCTGTAACCGAAGCTTCTTTGAAGATAAAATGAAAAAAAAAAAAAAAAAAGAGAGACACTGGGGGGAACATATGGAAGAAATTCTTCCTGAACATACAAGAAAACAGATCTAACAGCAATGAAAGACATGTTGTATACAAAAGTTTTTTATTATTTAAAATTCTTTAATTTTCATTAGTTTTTAAATTTCTTTCTATTTTATATGTTATTTTTAAAACTATCATTATTGTTTCATTTTCTTATTATTTTTATTTGCTCATATTCTTGGTTTCATCTTTGGAAAGGTTTTGGAACACAAAATGGTCACAACTATGTCAGGGGAGGAACATAAGTGCAGGGTGTTGGTGATGTGGGGATACATGGGAGGGGTTTCTCCCGGGGCATGCCTCTAAGGCATATGAATGTGTTCAAGTGTTCATGGGACATTGTCATTGTGGGTGGAGATCCACACAATAACCAAAAGAATAAAATTCTTATCCTGGGGAATTCTCCTATATTCTCTAAAGGGACAGCAAGAATCACCTGAGTACAGGGGCAGTGCCTAGTGAAAGAGGATGGACCATTGCACCAGGCCCTTCATATTGATGATTGTACTTATGAACCTTTTCTTTTGAAATTGAAAATTGGCCAAGTATTATATGTTGCC
>JAQZBX010086295.1:0-13014 GCA_029593785.1 Cabassous unicinctus | reverse complement strand
AATCACAATATGTCTACAACAGAACACCACCAAGCCCACTCTAGTCCACAGCTCCTCCCCCAATCCTGAGGGGACTGGGATGGTGTTGTCCACACCACCTCCAAGTGAAAGAGGGCTTATATCCCGTGGATATGGTGGATGGGTTTATCCTGCCTGCAGCTGCAGGCCCTCTCCATTCCCTGGGATGGCCATTGCCCATCGTCATCTTCCCACCAAGTTAATTGGATGAGTCCATTGAGCTGTAGGGTAGGAATTGCAGCTCCACCGAGATTCCAGGCACAGCTGGCACATAGGTAGGCCAGAGGCTTCAGTCTCTGGAAGTACACCTAACAACTCCAGCATCACATATAGGTTTGAATAGAAGGGACTGATGGACCATGTGCAGGGAGGACTTATTTGAGTCCAACTCTGTCAGTCTCAGGAGCACAGATTCCAATGAAGAGCCAACTAATTTGGCATCAATCTCTGGGGCTATCCCCACTTATATGGGACCTGGGAGTTTCCAGAGCCCTCAAGGGTCCCTCTGTGTGAGGTGATATCCACTTTGGTGTTCTATGAGATCCTACTGAGGTGTGCATAAGCATTACCTCTGGCATGACCTCCCGACTCTCTTTGAAGTCACTTAGCCACATGAACTCATTTCTCTTTACCTTTTCCCCCTTTTATTCAAGGTCTTTTTCCAATCATGTTGCCCGATGGCACTTGGTATTAATCCCTCGTTGCCAGGGAGGCTCATCCCCGGGAGTCATGTCCCACATTGGGGGGAAGGTAATGCATTCATATGCTGAGTTTGGCTTAGAGAGAGGCCACATTTGAGCAACAAGGAGGCTCTCAGGTGGCAACCCTTAGGCACCCCATAACAGTAGGCTGAGTTTCAATTAGAAGAGCAAATACTCATAAGGCTAGTCCTCAATAACAAGAACCCATCAGTGGGCCATGCTCTTTTGCCAGACACTGCCTCTGCACTCAGGGGACTGTTGCTGCTCCCTTGGGGAACGTAGCAGTGCTCTCCAAGCTGGGAATTCAGATTCCCTCATTTACGGAGTAATTGTCTACCCACCGTGACCATGCCCCATCCCTTGATAATTTAAACAATTTTATATATCTTTCATGTATATTCAGATGAACTTACTCCCATGAATCCCCCATCTCAGACAACCCCCACCAATGATCCTCTGCAGCCCCCCTTGTAAACCTTCTGTGATCTAAACCTTCCTTGAACATGAAGCCCATGTAATAACAAAATACATTTAATAGGAAAAAGAATAATGATAAGCTTAAATGCAAGAGATAAGTACAAGGAAACTCAGAAGAGAAAAAAAGAAACTAAACTAAAAATAAAATATAATTTGCGGATTGGGACATTTAAAAAAATGGAAAAAAAAAAACCTCTTTTTTAAAAGAAATTACTCTTTTTTCCTTTTATCACTGTATTATCGGATGTCCAGTGTACCATGACACCTTCCCCGTCTGATTCCCCAGTGTCTCCCAAATTTTGATTTAATTTTCAAAGAAGTTTTAGGTCACAGCAAAGTCACACACGGAATACTAGAGACTCCCACATACCCAACCTCCCTCCCCCTTCCCCACCCCATATTAAAACCTTTTTTTTTTATGGATGTTAGCATTGTTATAACTGTTATACAGATAGAAAAATATAGCAACTGAAAATTGTCAATGCTTTACAGTATAGTTTACAATTTAGACTGTAAAGTTTTATAATTTTTGATGATATTTACCGTGTCCTGTGTCCATTACTGTAGGGTAATGAAGAATCTTTCCCATGACCACTAAATACCCTTTTGATCTTTTCTGTTCCTTCCTCCCCACCCCCTGGGGCATATGACTCTTCCCTGTCTTGCCTCATGGAATGACAAGATTCATAGTTACATGCTCTGGGTATTCTAACCTGCCCTTCCTAATCTAACAACCTGTTAACCCTGCACCACCAAACCCAGTAAAATATCTGCCCACCTATCCTATCCTTCAATATGTAACTATACTCTTTCAATTTACCATAGATTATGTCCATATGGGTGATGTCTTGCAAGTTACCCTTCTCTCTCTCTCTCGTTAGCCTATCTTTCAGTCTGTGGGTCTCAGAAACTGTAAACTTCCCTCAATTCAAATCAATGAGGTCATAAACTGTTCATCGTTCAATGCCTGGCTTGCTTCACTCAACATAAGGTCTTCAAGATTCATCCATGTTATTCCATGTGTTAGCACTTTATTCCTTCTAACAGCTGAGTAATATTCCATTGTATGTATGTACCCCATTTTGCTTATCCATTCATCTGTTGTTGGGCACCGGGGCTGATTCCAACTTTTGGCAATCGTGAACAATGCCGCTATGAACTTTGGTGTTCATAAAAAAAGATGTTCGTGTCTTTGCTTTCAATTCTTCTGGGTATATACCCAGTAGTGGAATTGATGGATCATATGAAAGATCTATTGTTAGTTTTCTGAGGAATCGCCAAACTGTCCTCCACAGTGGCTGGACCATTCCACAATCCCACCAGCAGTGGATGAGCATTCTTATTCCTCCACATCCTCTCCAACACTTATATTCTGCTGTTTTTTTAATAGCTGCCATTCTGATGGGTGTAAGATGGTATCTCATTGTGGTTTTGATTTGCATTTCCATAATAGCTAGCAATGTCGAGCATTTTTTCATGTGCTTTTTAGCCATTTGTATTTCTTCCTTGGAGAAGTGTCTTTTCAGGTCACTTGACCATTTTTTAAATGGGTTGTTTGTCTTTTTATTTTCGAGGTGTAGGATTTCTTTATATATGCAGCATATTAGGCTCCTATCAGATATATGATTGCCAAATATTCTCTCCCATTGGGTAGGCTGGCTTTTTATTTTCTTAATAACATCCTTTGAGGTGCAGAAGTTTTTAATTTTGATGAAATCCCATTTATCTATTTTTTCTCTTGCTGCTTGTGCATTGGCTGTGAAGTTCATAAAAACATTTCCTATTACAAGGTGCTGTAGATGCTTCCCTACATTATCTTCCAAGGTCTTTATGGTTTTGGCTCTTATAATTAGATCTTTGATCCATCTGGAGTTGATTTTTGTATAAGGTGTGAGATGGTATTCTTCTCTCATTCTTTTGGATACGGATATCCAGTTCTCTAAGCACCACTTGTTAAAGAGGCCATTCTCTCCCAACTGAATGGGCTTGGTGGCCCTGTCGAATATCAGATGACAGAATATGCGAGGATCTATATCCGAACTCTCAATTTGGATCCATTGGTCAGTAGGTCTATCCTTGTGCCAATACCATGCGGTTTTGATCACTGTAGATTTGTAGTATGTTTTAAAGTCAGGTAATGTGATACCTTCAACTTCATTTTTCTATTTCAATATGTCTTTGGCAATTCGGGGCATCTTACATCTCCAAATATATTTTGTGGTTAGTTTTTCCAGTTCCTTAAAAAATACAGTGTTGATTTTTAATGGGAATGCATTAAAGCTGTAGATTGGTTTGGGTAGGATAGATATCTTGATGATATTTAGTCTTCCTATCCATGAACAGGGAATATTTTTCAGTTTATTTAAGTCTTCTTTGATTTTCTTTAACAGTGTTGTGTAGTTTTCTGTATATAAGTCCTTTACATCTTTAGTTAAATTTATTCCTAGGTATTTGATTCTTTTAGTTACTATTGTAAATGGTATTTTTTTCTTGATTTCCTCCTCAGATTGCTCGCTATTGGTGTATTGATCTTGTAGCCTGCAACATTGCTGAAGTCATTTATAAGTTCTAGAAGCTTTGTTGTAGATTTCTCAGGGCTTTCTATGTATAGGATCATGTCATCTGCAAATAATGAAATTTTCACTTCTTCCTTTCCAATCTGGATGCCTTTTATGTCCGTTTCTTGCCTCAGTGCTCAGGCAAGTACTTCTAAGACAAATTTAAATAGGAGTGGTGATAGACGGCATCCTTGTCTTGTTCCCGATCTCAGAGGGAAGGCTTTTAGGATTTCACCATTAAAAATTATTTTGGCTTTAGGTTTTTCATGGATACCCTTTTTCATATTCAGAAAGTTTCCTTCTATTCCTATCTTTTGTAGTATTTTTATCAGGAAAGAGTGCTGTATTTTGCTGAATTCTTTTTCTGTGTCTATAGAAATGATCATGTGATTTTTTTATTTCAATCTGTTTATGTGGTGTATTACATTGATTGATTTTCTTATATTGAACCATCCTTGCTTACCCAGGATGAAACCCACTTCCATTAACATTCAGTGTTATTACTCGTAACGAATTTCTTACTTCAGTCATTTTTCTTTGGGCTAATGTATGTCATATGTTGTTTTGTTGTTGTTTTTTTGTCTTGTTAGTTGATTTTAAACTCTCCTCCAACTCTCTCTCCCTTGTTTTTTCCTTTCAACTTGTAGAACTTTCTTTAGTGTTTCTTGAAGTGCAGGTTTCTTATTGACATACTCTCTTAATTTCTGTTTATCTGTGAATGTTTTAAACTCTCCATCATTTTTGAATGCCAGTTTTGCTGGGTAGAGAATACGTGGTTGGAAGTTTTTTTCTTTTAGTATTTTGACTAGGTCATACCACTGTCTTCTTGCCACCATGGTTTCAGATGCGAAATCAGCAGTTAATCTTATTGTGCTTCCCTTGTATGTGATGGTTGTCTTTTCTCTTGCTGCCTTGAGTACTTTCTCTTTGTATTGAGCATTGGACATTTTGACAAGTACATGTCTTGGAGTTGGCCTGTTGGGATTTATAATTTTTGGGGTGCGCTTTGCTTCCTGGATCTGCACATCCATCTCTCTCAATAGGGTTGGGAAGTTTTCAGCCATTATTTCCTTCAACACTTCTTCTGTTCCCTTTCCCTTCTCTTCTCCTTCTGAGATGCCCATAATGCATATGTTTGAGTGTTTTGTGTTGTCGGTTAATTCCCTGAGTCCCTGCTGGATTTTTTCTATCTTTTTGTGTATTTGTTCTACTATCTGTTTGATTTCAGATGTATTGTCTTCCACATCAATAATTCTTTCTTCTGCCTGTTCAAATCTGCTATGTGAATCCAGCGTCTTTTTGATTTCTTTGATTGTGCCATTATCTTTTTGGGAGTGTTTGCAATTTCTTCAGTATGTTCTCCCAATGTCTTCTTTATATTCTTAATCTCTTCCTTCACTTTTTTAAGTTGGTCCATGATATTTGTTTGGACAGTTTTGATTAGTTGTTCAATGTTCTGCTTCACTTCCTGGTTTTTAGTTTTTTCATAGGATTGGTCCATGTTTTCCTGTTTCTCAGTGTGGTTTGTAATTTTTTGTTGCCCTCTAGTCATCATTTTATCTTGATGGATTTATTCAGTTGATTAGCGTCTCTCTCTGCTCAGAGTTTTATTTAGCTGGTGGTTCTGTGTGTGTGTAAAGTTTTCTCTTTAATACTTTTTCTTCTTATTTTATTTCCTTGCTTCTTTCTATGTTCCCTTGAATGCAAAAGATTAGGGCCTGAGGAATCGAAAGATTTGAGAAAGGAAGAAGGATAATAATAATATTGATAAAAGTTAGAAGAGGGGCCAAATAAGACTTAATGAAGTGAATATTTAACTCATGTAGGCAGTGTAGAGTAATAGGAAAGAAATTGGAGTACCTACAATGGACTGGGAAACCAAATAGAGGAATATATATATATATAATGATTTAGAAGGCTAGAATTATGAGGAGGGAGAGAAAGAGTTAAGAAAGGACTGAAAGGAAAGAGTTAATATTAATTAAAAAAAGAAGAAAACAAAATAGAGGGAATAGAAATTGACACCCTTCAGTTGTTGGCATATGGAAAAATGTGGTATTTGCCACAACAGAAAGCAGAAGGCAGAAAGATGAAGGATGGATAAGAGATAATTTGGAATACAAAATCAATATATAGAGAGAATGGGAAATTACTGAAGAAGAAGCTGTTTTGTTCATCTAAGTTGCAGGGGCCTTCAGGCAGTCAAATCCCCAGAAAATAAAGCTCTCTTGCTGGAGCTCCCCCCTCAGAACCGCCCCCTCCCACTGGGCCCTATCTCCCAGTTGCCAGATGGAAGTCGCAGTTCCCAATGGCTTCTCTTTTTTTTTCCCCGTAAGTGTGGGGGTGAGCCGACTGTGTTAACCACCACAGGCAGGCTTAAAACTCACGAATCTCTATGGTTCAGTCCACGCCGTCTATCTGCCCAGTTAGATGTCCCAAGCTTCTCACTCCACACGCCCACAGTACAGACCCCGTGCAGGACCCCGTCCACTATGTGCCGTGCTCTGGGAGCTGTCCACTGTTGCCCTCCTAAGCCAATGCCATCTTGCCTCCAATCTCCCATCTCACTTTGAAATCTCTTAGGGGAAGCAGATGTGGCTCAAGTGATCGGTCTCCCATCTACCATAGAGGAAGTATTGGGTTCATTTCCCAGGGCCTCCTGGTGGGGGTAGGCTGGCCCACACAGTGAGCTAGCCTATGTGGAGTGCTGGCCTGTGCAGAGTACTGGCCTGTGTGGGAGTGCTAGCCCATGCAGGAATGCTGGCATGTGCAGGAGTATTGGCCCATGCAGAGAGCTGGTGCAGTGGAATGGCACAACAAAGGGAGACACAAATGAGAGAAAACAAGAGACACAGCAGACCAGGGAGCTGAGGTGGCACAAGAGATTGGGTGACTTTCTCCCACTCCAGAATGTCCCAGCATCAGTTCTGAGTGCTTCCTAGGGAGAAGACAAGCAGACACAGAGGAGCACACAGCTAATGGACACAGAGAGCAGACAATGGGGGGTGGGGAGGAAATAAATAAATAAATACAACCTTTTTTAAAAAATTTCTTAGTCATAAAAATCTCATTTGCATTTAATATTTCCCCCATTTTGTTCAAGGTCTTTTTCCAAATGCATGACAATTTGGTTCTTGATAATAATCCCTCGGTGCCAGGGAGGCTTATCCCTGGGAGTCATGTCCAACACGGGGGGGTGGGGATGAGAAGGTAGTGAGTTTGTATGCTGAATTTGGCATAGAGAGAAATCACATTTGAGCAATAAGGAGGCTTTCAGGAGGTAACTCTTTGACAATATATAATACTAACCTAAGTTTCATTTTCACAATAACAAGGTTCATAAGTACAAACATCAATGTCAAGGGCCTGGTGTATTGGTCTGTCCTCCTTGCTAGGCACTGTGCATCTACTCTAGGGGTAGGTGGCCCTCTATTAGAGAATGTAGTGGAATTTCCCAGGATGGGGACTTAATATTTTTTTTGGTTATTTATTATGTGTCTCTCCAGTCACTGAGACAACACAGCATGACCCTTGAAATAATTCATATTCTATAAAGGCATGCCCCAGGTGCACCCCTCCCTACATATCCCCCTATGACTGACACCTGATACCAATGATCCTCCTCTGCCACAGTTGTGACCATTTGAAATTCAAAGCCTCCCTAAAAGCAAAGCCAAAAAATAAATGAATAAAAATAATAAAAATTAAATAACTATTAAAAAACAAATAAAATACAAAAATTAAAATTATAAATATAGTTAAAGTTATTTCATCGTTTCTTACATCACCATGAGATATGCTAGCTTTTATGTACAGTGACAATTTCTTCTTTCTGTTCTCCCAGTGTTTTTTTTTTTTTTTGCTTTATTTTCAGAGAAGCTTTAGATTACAGAAAAGTCAAACAGAAAATATAGGGGATTCCTCTATATTCCATTTCCTACCCTTTTTGTATTTTCCCTTTTTGATGACATCTTATATGAGTATAATACATATCTTGCAATCAATGAACATATATTAAAGCATTGCTACTAACCATGGTCAATAGTTTACATTATGGGTTAAATTTTTCACCATATAGTTTTATAGGTTTGGACAATGATCTTACAATGACAGTTCATATACAGCATTGTAAGAAAATGCAGAACAAAACCAATGCCCTACACTGCCTTTTCTGTTTCTTGAGAAACTCCTTTGAAGTGCAAAAGGTTTTAATTTTGAGGAGGTCCCATTTATCTATTTTCCTTTCATTTTTTGTGCTTTGGGTATAAAGTTTATGAAACTATTTCCTACTACAAGATCACATAGATGGTTCCCTATTTCTTGGCTCCTATATTTAGATCTTTGATCCATCTTGAGTTAATTTTTGTATAGGGCATTTTTTTTCAATATGTTTTTGGTTATTCAAGGCCCCTTGCCCTTCCAAAGAAATTTCATAATTAGCTTTTCCATGCAAATTGTTTTCAGCATGCCAATTTTAAATTATTGTTATAAAACATAAGGAAGAAAGACACCCTTAATTATATTTGCCTTTAAAAAATCAGTCTTTTATTTTAATACAATTGAAAGAACCAATACCAATGCCAACTTCATAAAGAAATAAAATTAATGATGTGTAGTTTTACTTTTAATTTTAAAAATACATTTTAATTCTTTTTTGAGTAAGCATAACACTGGACAAAGTTAGAGTTGAACAATCATTTTGGAAAAATTCAATTTGCTGCTATTCAAATATATAAAATGATCAGTAAATTATGTTTTCTAATATTTATGCACAATAATAAAAGCCTATGAACAATTGGAATTTCCCTCCACTACTAAGGCTAGGAAACACTCTCACCCATTTTGTGCTGTGTTAACAAGCACTCATTTACCTTAGGATTGAAGAGTGCACATATATTTAATAAGTATAGTGCTAATTATAGCAGTATGCATACAAATAAATGGAGCAGAAAAGCCAGTTGTATGGAAATTATAGATGAATCTAACTCTGTTACATTGAGGAACACATATTCCAAGGTAAGGCCCCGTGACAGGCTGCCAGATTCCTCAGATTGTCTGCCCTGCCTATAGTTTCTAGATGTCTCTAGAGCCCTCTGGAGACTTGCTCTTTGAAGGACTGTTTACTGTGGCAATCAATGAGATCATCCTGAGATATGCATAATTGTAACCTCTGGAATAACCTCCTGACTCATGTTGGAATCTCTTAGCCATAAAAATTCATTTGTATTTAATATTTCCCCCTTTTGCTCAAGGCCTTTCCAAATGCTTCATTGGTTGGCGCTTGGTAATAATCCCTCAGTGCCAGGAAAGTTCATCCCTAGGAGTCATGTCCCATGCTGAGTGGAAGATAGGGAAATAAATGCTGAGGTTGATTTAGAGACAGTTCATGTTTGAGCCACAAGGAGGCTTTCAGGAGGAAACCCTTATGCAATATATGTGTTGAGACCCACACTGCATTCAAACAACTATGCTCCAACTACTCTATTCTTCCCTCCCCCTCCCCTCAGAACATATGGTAACCACTAAGTTTCAATTTATGAAGAATAAGTTTCATAGTTACATGCATTACTATTGAAGGCTTGACAAATTGGTCTGTTTTCTTTTATTAAGCATAACCTATGTTCTCAAGAGATTCTTGCCCTTCTAATTGAGAACATAACAGGACTCCCTAGGATGAGTGTTTAATATCTCAGGGTCTCCACCCACTGAGATAACACACTATGAGAAGAAAACCATTCTCATATTCTACAGAAGCATGCACCATGTGGCCCACACCAGTAGCTCTTCCCTGCCTTACTTGACAAAAGAACATTCCCACCATTGTAATTTTAACCACAGACATATCAAATCCCAGAGTTGACCTGTTTCTTCCTCCAGCCCTCCCACCAGTTCCATGGATAGTCCATCTCAATCCCCCACCCTACTCCCCCTCACATTATAGCACCATCACCTCCTCTCACATCCCTGCACCAACATCATCCCCATTCACTGTTCAACCACCACTTTTCACCTTATGGTAGGCTTTGCCCATATTGAGCATCAGCTCACCACTCTCTACTCTCTGTCTCCTCATAACCTGTGTTCAAGATTCTAGCTCTGTGAATCTGCTTATTTTGATTAGGTCATATCAGTGAGGTCATGTAATATTTGTCCTTCAGTGACTGGCTTACTTCACTCAACATAAGGTCTTCAAGAGTCATCCAAGTTGTCCCGTGTGTTAATACTGCATTCCTTCTTAGAGCTGAGTAATAGTCTATTGTATGTATATACCATAATTTGCTTATCCATTCATCTGTTGATGGACATTTGGGTTGCTTCAAACTTCTGGCAATAGTGAATAATGCCACTAAGAATATTGGTGAGTATATATCTGTCTGTGTCCCTGCTTCCAATTCTTCTGGATATAGACCCAACAGTGGGATTGCAGGATCATATAACATTTCTATATTTAGCTTCCTGAGGAACCACCAAACTGTCCTCCACAATGGATGTACCATTCTACATTCCCACCAGCAGTGGCTAAAAGTTCCCTTTCCTCCACACCCTCTCCAACACTTTAAGTCCTGTGTATTTTTAATAGCCAAAAACCTAAAGGGTGTAAGATAATATCTTATTCTAAGTTAGATTTGCATTTACCTAATAGCTAGTGATGTTGAGCATGTTTTCATGTGCTTTTTAGCCATTTGTATCTCTTCTTTGGAAAAGTGTCTATTCAAACCTCTTGCCCATTTTTTTTTACTTCTGCTAAAAGCTACTGTGTCTGGCAGCTATTTTTATTTTTATGTTTTTATAATAATATTTTTTTATTTTTTAAAGATACTTAGATTACATAAATGTTACACAAAAAATATAGGGATACCCATATGCCCCACTCCCCACACCTCCCACACCCTCCCACATAAACATCTTTCATTAGTCTGGCACATTCATTGCAACTGATAAACGCATCATGGAGCTTTGCTATTAAGCATGGACCATTTTTTAAATGGGTTGTTTGTCTTTTTATTTTGGAGACATAGGATTTTTTTATATGTGCTGGTTATTAGGCCTTATATGACAGATGGTTACCAAATATTTTCTCCCATTCAGTATGCTGCCTTTTCTGTTTCTTGAGAAACTCCTTTGAAGTGCAAAAGGTTTTAATTTTGAGGAGGTCCCATTTATTTATTTTTCTTTCAATTTTTTGTGCTTTGGGTGTAAAGTTTATGAAACCATTTCCTTCTACAAGATCTCATAAGTGGTTCCGTATATTATCTTCTAAGAGTTTTATGTTCTTGGCTCTTATATTTTGAACACTGGATCTTTGTAAGATGCTTTAAAGTCAGGTAGCATGATTCCTCCAACTTCATTTTTTTTTTCAATATGTTTTTGGTTATTCAGGGCCCATTGCCCTTCCAAATAAATTTCATAAATAGCTTTTCCATGCAAATTGTTTTCAGCATGCCAATTTTAAATTATTTTTACAAAACAAAAGAAAGAAGGCACCATTAATTACATTTGCCTTTAAAAAATCAGTTTTTTATTTTAATACAATTGCAGGAACCAATACCAATGCCAACTTCATAAAGAAACAAATTAACACTATATAGTTTTACTTTTAATTTTAAGAATACATTTTAATTCTTTTTTGAGTAAGCATGACACTGGACACAGTAAGAGTTGAGTAATCATTTTGGAAAAATTCAATTTGCTGCTATTCAAATACATAAAATGATCATTAAATTATGTTTTCTAATATTTATGCACAATAATAAAAGCTTATGAATGATTGGAATTTCCCTCCCCTATAAAGGCTAGGAAACAATCTCACCCCTTTCGTGCTGTGTTAGCAAGCACTCATTTACCTTATGACTGAAGAGTGCACATGTTGAACAAAGACCTTAATTTCCTCAGCCCTTTACTGAGTGCTTTATGTAGGCACATTTTCTTTTTTGTGTTTTCATTTGCTGCAGTGAAAAGAGTCAGTATTTTGTGCCAGTGGAGCCACCATGGCTGACTTATGTAAAATTCACCAAAAGTTTTTGTTTCTTTTCCATTTTTTTTCCTCTCAGGTTGGCCAAGTAATTAACTTCATTAATTGTTGACTGTCATCCAGAATGGAACAGTATGTATCAGCGTTTCTAGTTATCACAAACTGAGCTATAAAATCTGTTAATGAGGAAAATAATGTTAATCTTTTTTAGTGCAAATTTTATATTTGGAACACTTGATTTGTTAGTTCTGGTGAAGAAAATTTTTGTGGCAGCAAAATGGTTTGTGCTATGGATGATAACCGGTTAACATTTCCCCGAGTGATGGACTGCATTCAAATACCAATACATTTTTAAACTGCTCAACATTAGAGGATTACGCAACAATTTCTCCTCTCTGGAGTCTTCATGATTCCTCTGACTTTGAGAGTTTAGCTCTGGCAATATCTCTGTGGCTACCAAATGCATCACTGTTGTTTTGCCAAATGAAAGTTTTAATGTTCCTAATGTGACATTTCTGTGTAGAAATTGTCCTTGAAAATAAGTCGCAGAGTATTTGGACTGCTGATCTGTTCTTCTTCCCAGCCCATGGGCCAGTTGTCATACACATGCTTTGCAATGTCTGAAGCAGAATCATTAGGAGAAAACAGGACTCTTTTGTTTTTCCACTTGCTAAAATGAGGCACAAGTTTATCATATTTGCCGGGACATTCGTGGACTTCTTGTCGTTTGATCGATCACCAGATCTTTCTGCAAAAAAATAAAAATAAATAATACAAAGTAGACAATCCAAAGCCGCTATCTTCAAGCCACTGAAATAAGCCTTATTAATAAATATTCTAATAAATATTAGAAAACCGCTGAATTAAGGCTAGTTATGTGTTGTCCCAGAGAGAAGTTATTCCGGAGCCAGGAGGGTAGCTAAAGTTTCTGGAGATGAGGCACCAGGCAGGGTCTGGCCTTGGTGCTGGGGCCTGTTGTCAGCCACAGCCGCCCCAGAACTGGTCCCACCAGGTGGACGGAGCCTAGTGACACAAGGGCATGAACTGGGTGGGATGGAGTTAAACTCGCCCCAGCGATGAGTCACAGCTGCTCTCCAGTCAAGAGCAATAAACAAATGACCATTGCAGGTGTGTCTGGAGAGGGAGCGCCACATGGAAGAGCACGGGCAAAGGACCTAGGGCCAAGCTGGGGAAGAGCTGGGCGCTCAAGGGCAGGGAAGTAGTTTGCAGCCAAGGCAAGAGCCTTTGCAGAGCAATGGGGGAGAGAGGGCCTGCCAAGAATCTGAGC
>JAQZBX010086294.1:0-13018 GCA_029593785.1 Cabassous unicinctus | reverse complement strand
AATAGAGTTGATGGCAACACATTATACTGAGTGTATCTAAAACTGCTGATTTATAAATGTGATTGAGGCTTAAAGGTGCAGTCGAGGGAGATAAATGTCAATTGAAAGAAAGCTAGAAAATAACCTAGGGACTGTATGACAGTGAACTCAGTGATGGATGAGATTGTGGTTATCGTACAAATAAAATAATGTTCTTCTAAAAAAAAAAAAAACAAAAAGAATCACTTGCAACTCTTGATAGGTAGATACTACCAGTGGAGAAAAGTATTTATATATTAATAACAGCTTCACTAAATTTAATGTATTTATTCTTCTGTTTTGTGTCAAATACTGTTGTTTTCCCATAAAATCTGAACATGTTTGAAAAACTTGAATAAGGTGAGATATAAAGCCATTACTTGAAAAAAAAAAATATATATATATATATATTTAAAAAATAATAATAGCAGAGTGGGTCGGGGGGAAAATATACCAAATGTAAGATATGGACTATAGATAGTAATAATATTTTGACAATATTCTTTCATAATTTGTAACAAATGTTTCATAACAATGTAAGGTGTTGGTGGAGGGGTGATGTGTGGGAGCCCTGTATGATGTTATGCATGTTTGTTTTATAAGTCCACAACTTTTACTGTACACTTATTGTTTATGTATGTTTATGTAAGAATGATATACTTCAATAAAACTTTAAAAAATAAAAATAACAAAAAAAGTTAAAGACCATTGTAGGACCAACCCTGGACCAGAAACATGCTTCCAAGATCTGACCTTTTACCTCCATTTTGCAGGTGTTCTGAAATTTTAATTTAGAAAAAAGAAAAGAGAAAAAACAGAAGCTGTGAAGGTTTAATACCAGGTCTGCGATTTGAACACTGACTTTGGAGCAAACACAGTCCTAACAGCTTCCAACTACCTGCCCGCTGGTGCGCAGGTGCTAACATCGCCCCACCTGACCCCTGGGAATGGAGGCTTAGCGGACACGCAGCTTCCTCAGGAGAGCGCAGGGCCACTGGGCCCTCTCTGCACGTGTCCCCAAGGAGGCGTGGGGAGGGCTATCACAGGGAGACGGCGTGTGAGACCACGAGAAGCCAGTGGGGATCCAGAGCCCACCCCTCAGCTCCTCAAGAATACACAGGCGGGGTCCTTCCCCCACCCCAAGGGGACAGAGTGGTTTATGTGTGCTGGTGAATACCAAAAATCACGGTTGGGGCTACAGACAAGGGGTACTGTGGTGCTCTGGGGGACTGCCTGGTCTCCAAGGATCAAGTTATCTTTGTAACCAGCCCCAGGGCCTTTGACCATGATCCTAGTGAGGAGGGAAGGAAGGAAGAAGGGAGGAAGTGAAGAAGGGAAGGAGAAAGGGAGAGAGGGAGGGAGGAAGGGTCATGAAAGCCAGCTTTAGCCCAATTAAGTGTTAATTTCAATTAAATAACAGGAAGATTGTGTGGGACAGGCATGCGTTTCCTTGCTGAAGTGCCTTGTAACTGGGCGCCCTGCGCTCTATCTGGTAACCCTCAGGGACCCCTCGCGTCTCCAGCCCCCAGGTCTGCCCGTGGCTGCATCTCCGTAGAGGCTGCTGGCTCCGTCGTGCCTGGTCCAGGGCCTATGGGAATCGTGTGTGAGATCAGCGCTCCCAGGGCAACACTCAATCACGATGGAGTCGTGGGGTATAAGCACCCCATCCCTGGCCCTAGCCAGGTAGTCTGAGGAAGGCTTTCACAGTTTCCCAGAGCCACGCCCCACGACTCAGCTCCAGGCTCCTCTGAGCTTGCTGACCCTCCCCTCGGGGGCCTGCCCCTGCACGCCCCAGGTCAGCCTCAGGCACCCCCCCTGAGCTTGGGCTCTGTTTCGGGGACACCCAGCTAAGACCTGCCCTGCCCTGGCAGGCAAGGTCAGAGCCCAGAGACCGTGGCGGGGACCTGTGAGTGCAGGGGCCAGACGGCCAAGGCTGAGGATGGAAGGAAAGAGGGCCAAGCTGAGGATGGACAGGGTGGGAGAGGGGTGTGCTCTGCCACGGGGAGCCCCTGAGACCCCAGAGGAAAAGCCGCCTGCGGGTGCCGGCGTGGGGCTCGCCTTTGTTGCCACGGACCTCGGGGTCCCCAACTTGTTTCCACAGTAAGGGCAGGCAGGGCCATTTTCAAATTCAAAACATTTCCCCGCAGCCCGAGCCCCGGCTCCACCCCCTTCCCGCTTACTCTGGAAAGTGTCTTGGGAAGCAGGCGACTGAGAATGGTGTGATTATAGGGATAACCACTTTGGTTTAATTTTCAAGAAAACAAATTATTCGCAAACCTAGTACTTTGGATATTCTTAGAGATAAATTATTTACAGAGCAGCCTCAGAGTGGGTTTTGACCCACGAATGCCCCGAGGCTGTGGTTGTGGGTGCCTGCTAATGGGTTCCCAGGGAGGCGAGACCTGCAGGAAGGGGGACATGACATCACCCCAGCTGAGAGCCTCCCCTGCCTCCCAGCAGGGCCCCTGTCCCACCCAGGCCTCCGCTCAGGCTGGGAGGCAAACCATTAACACGGAAAGATTAATAGAGGAACTTTAAACGGTGAAAGGTTCTTTCCTAGAGGTCGAGCCAAAAAAAAAAAAAAAAGCATAGAGGAAACAGTGGAAAATCCAGAGGGAAGCAATGGATCCCCTGCTGGGGCAGAAGCATCTTTTGTACCTTGATATATGCTCAGCTTCACAATATGTGTCATTGTTGTGTTAATGGAAGAATTACAATTCTCCTACTCCCTGTAACAGGTCTCATTAAATCTAAGCAAACATTTGGTACTTATGAGCTCTGCATTACAAATCTAATTAAGACTCCATAAAATAAAATAATTCAACTTTGCATTCAGCCATTCCATTATCTCACACGGTATATGATTGCTGCTTTATTAAACAACAAAGAAAAGCAAGTTCCAAACGGATCTGCCCGCTTGTTTGGGAGTTGGCGAAACAATACAAAGCTCAATCACTGGTAACAATGGGTGCATCTTCAGAAGCTTTTCAGCTGCCTGCGAGCAGGGCTGGCCAAACAGATTCGAAGCATGGGTCAGCGGCCTCAGGAGCAACAACAAAAAAACCTGAGTGCCTGCAGGGACTGCTCGGCTGCTCTTCTCTCAGGCGGGAAGGGCTCCACAGGTGACCAGAGTCAGGACGCAGCCTGGGAAGATGACCTGATGACACCAAGAACGGGACAGCCGAAATCAAGTCACCGTCCTGAAGGAGAAGTTCAGGGGAAGGGAGGCATGGGTTTCCTGGACCTCCGGACAGTGAGGGAGAGATGCCCCACCGTGGGTCCAGGTGTCATTTCCCTTCAGGGGGGATCCTGCTTGTACCCTGCCTTCCAGGTGCCCAGGGCCCATGTCTCCTTCTCCTCCATACCCCCAGCACCAGGCACAGTTGCTAGAAATCAATAGATATGCATTATGTTTACGAAACAAAGTACTTGCAGCCTAATATTAACTTTACAAAGTCTTCACAGGATCCAGTTTACCACCCACTGATTCCCTCCCAAATCCAGGCAGAAATGATCTCCCATGATCTCTGTACAACCTAACAGAGAAATGTAATTTAAGCACAACTTTCAGAGGTATATCTCCTTGCACAGAGTGAAGTACACCAGTAGCCTGAACCCACTGGCATCATAAACCCGTCTCTGTGTGACTCATTTCCCCACTCCTGGTTCAAACAATAACAGCCTTGCAGCGTGGCTTTCTCTCCCTGGTGGACTCCTGTTAACCTTGGTAGGTACACAAGTCTTCTCCAGGGAGAGGTCAGATGGATCTTCTTTTACTTTAAACACGCAAAACCAGAGCGCCAATTCCTTTCCAGGCCAGGGGGAAGCAGAGTAAGTTCAGGGGCTTTCAAACTGTTTGCCACCGGAACGGAAGCGTTTCCCTCCAGCTGCACTCCCTCCCTCGGGAAGGTGGGGGAGCCGCCGACAGGAACGGCTTTTCACAAATGACACTGCATTCAGTGGGAAGTGGTATTCAGTTCAGGAGCAGAAGGAAGTCCTTCCTGGATGAGAAGCAATCAGCTAGAAGCTGAGGCGATAAGAGTTCTAACTGTGACTCTCAGTAGCTCAGTGTGTGCCCTGCGCTTAGCCCTGAGCCGGTTCCAGGTCCCCTGCAGTCAGCTTCACCTCCATTCTTACACTCGAATCCATCCAGAGATGCTCCAGCCACTGGTTGATCCCAAGGTACCTCCCCAGAACAGGCTTCTCTGCAAGCGCCTCTCACCATTTTTCACATCAGGCAGCTGTGATCCAACCCTCAGGGGCTTGTGAACTCCCGACAGCAGACGTGATCTAAATAAATGTTAAAACATAAGAACACATGCAGCATAGCGACTTACTTAGGAGAGACAGTGCGAGCTCTGGTGTGCTAAACACCCACTGAGGCCTTTTGCTCCCCTCGCCTTCCCTCTGAAAAGGAAGGTTAGCCCCTATTCTGAGGAGCCGATGTAAAGACGAGAAGAAAGCGACTGAACCAGCCGTGGCGCCGAGTGGCAGAGCAGCGCCCACTGGAGCCAGCTTAAGGAGAAAGACCTGGTCGTCAGCAGACTCCCTGCGGCCCTCTGTCTGTGGGAGAAGGTGTGGGGTGCACAGCCGGAGCCAAGCCCCCACCCCCAGGGAGAGTGGCCCTGCCTCCCGGGTGCTGGCTGTGGCTCCTGACAGGACGTGAGAAACCCCGAGAGAAGCCAGCGCCTCCCCCACCTCCCTGACCTCCCCGCTCATGAGCTACCCCAAGTCTTTCCAAATAGCTCTAGATGACTCTAGGGCAATCCAGAGCATCTCGCTGCAAGGGCCTCTGGGAAATACGGTTCTCGACATTCCAGGTTCTGCCAGTCCAGAAAGCAGGCTACGAGGAGGATGGAATGGCTTCGGGGACGCAGCTGTCAGGAAGCACTGCGGTGGCTTTCCCAAGATCACCCAATTAGTATACAACACGGAAGGAGGATGAAAACGTGGAAGCCAGGCCTGGAGGCTTGGCCGCCATTTCACACGGGCTCCAGAAACAGGGCAAATTAAATAGAGAAACCACGCAAAGCCCAGGGAAACCTTATTTTTTTTTTTATTTTAAGTAAAACGTTTTATATAAAAAATAGCGTAATGTCTGCTGAAAGCATCATTTTTGGAAATCTACTTTGGGAATAACTTTTCTCAGTACTATTTTTAAGAGTCAAACTTGCTAGTTGCTAGCCTAGCAGGAGCCAGCGTGTCGTGAAGGCACCGGGTCTGACTTCTTGGTTCCTGGGCCAGCGAGGCTCTGCTTTGTTTCACCGGAGCACCTGAGGGCCACCTCTTCTCTTTCCTGATTTCCCCATCTGGGTTTCATGGCGGCAGCACATGACTTCACTCTCTTTCAGCTATTTTAAATTAACCTTCCCCTCAGGCTGTGCCACAGGAAAAGATGAAGCATGATTCAGTGTGAAGAAGCCTCTGTGAAACTATGTTGTGTTTTTTAACTGTTCTGTTATTTTTCAAATGTGTTAAAATGTTCATGAGAGAAAAAGTGTAAAGCCCTCTTAAGAAGCCAAGTTTGAAGGGAAAAAACTAAGATGTGGCAAAGGTGTGCCAATGAGGAATGTGGACACAGTCTTTGAAAGGGCGTTCACGCGAGACGGCCTTCCTTGGAGCAAATGGGGTCACCCATGGAGAACTGCCCCCGGCCTAGCCTGGAGGAGGCCTGCGCACTGGGAAAAGAAACGGGATAGGGGTTTTTCCTACACTGCTCTGCATTGACCTAAGCGCGGAAACAGCACTGCTGAACGGAAGCTCAGCTACAAAGCAGGGCCGTGCGCGTGCCCAAGTGTAGCAAGCCCAAGTCTCGCCGAGGTCACGGCGCTGCGGCGCCATGCTGGAGTCACCCCAGCAGCACACACACGTGGAGGGCCCCTGGCCTTTCAAACCTAAGTGTCTAGGTTTGTGGAAGATTGTTTCCACACAATCCAGCGAGTAAATTCAGAGGTAACGTCAGAGGAACAACTCGACAGCTTTACAAATACCGAGTGATGTAGGTGGGTTTTACCTGCATTACTGTTTAATCTTCAAGCAGTGCTGCGAGGTACAGATGCAACCGCATTGGCCCCAGTCGCAGTAAGTGGCCCTATCTGTCCCGGCCACAGGGGATGTTTAATAAGGCCACGCAGAAGCTGCCACAGAGTCCAAGGGCTTCTGCACACAGCGACCTCAAGAGCCCACGAGAATGTGGGATTGCCATGTGGCACCTCCAAAGATCAGTGTCTGGGGACAGGAGGGCAGGAGGGACTGGGGAAGCCATGGTCAGGAAGCTGCTGACCCACATGGCAGGCGGAGGCAAGGGATGGGAGGGGACCTTGGTTGGAGAGGGGCTCAGGGGCAGCACACAGAATCCCCCCATCACAGAGGCTCCTGAAGCAGTGCATGTCCCCACAGCTGTCCATGTCAGGCCCCTCCACCTCCCTCTGGGGCTGGAGGATGCAAGCTGTGATGCTGGTGGGGCGGGCCCCTCGGGCTTCTGGAAGGCTGTATGCTGACCCCTGGTAGAGCTTCCTCTGTCCTGGGAGGAGGGCCTGGGGCTAAAGGGAGGGAAGGCCAGCTTGGAGAGGAGCCTGGAGGGAAGACCTGTGTACCTGCTGGCTCCAGGCACAGGGATAGGGGCTCAGAAGAGGCCAGGGGCCTCCCAGACACAGAGGGAGAGCCTGTCTGGAGGCCTCTGGCCCCTGCTCCACTGGGCAGCCCTTGACCCCCCAGCAGCCTCTGCAGCTGCAGAGCCTCCTTGCAGTGGGATTTCCAGGGGGGGTGCCCCATCTCTGCCCAGGGAGATGCTATCTGCAGTGTGGTTGACACACCAGCAGATGCAGAGTGATGCGCCCTGAGCAGGAGGGGAGCCTGGAGGCACAGCCTGGCTGTGGGGGCTGGAGGGGGCATCTGAGAGCCTGCCCAAGTGTCCAGAGGAGACTGAGTCCCCTTCCCCAGTGAGAATGTGGCAGGCAGAGCCTGCGTCTATGGCAAGCTTTCTACACCCCAGGCCACGTGGAAGGCCACGGTTTGGCAGCTGGAGACCACCTGGGGTGGCAGGAGAGCCGAAGGGAAGACAAGGCTCCATATCCAGCCTGCATCCACCCCTGGCCCTGGCAAGTCACCTCCCCTCCCTCAGGCTTCACTGTTCTCTTATGCTGAAGGAACAGGTCAGTCTAGAGCAGTGGTGGGCCAATCCAGCCCTCTGCCTATTCTTGTAAATAAAGTTTTATTGGCACCCAGCCATGCCCGTTCATTTACACACTGGCTCTGGCTGCCTTCAAGCTCCAGTGGCACATTGAGTAGTTGTGGCAGAGACCACATGGCCCACAACGCTGAACGCTGTCCAGCCTTTATAAGAACATGTGCCAACCTGGTCTGGAGCAGGAGTTCCCAAGCCTGACAGAGCATGAGAACTGTGGCAGTTTGAGATTATTTATGAATTCCAAAAAGAGATATTGATTATGTTTGTAAACTGGTCTGTTCCTCTGGGCATGATACCATTTGATTGGTTTAAATTCAAAGGCTTTACATATATTTGATTAAATCAAGATTAGAGCTTTGATTCAACCATGTCATCAGGACATGCAGGGTTAAGTCCCTGTCCCTTTGGTGGGCTATATATATGGACACTCGATCAAGAACACAGAAGCAGGTATACAGAAGAAGGGAGCTCCATAGACACGGAAGAGGATCCTGCAGCCCTGGGAAGAGAGAGTTTACAGCTGACCTTGTAAGGCAAACAGAGCAGCTGAGCCCAGAAAGAAACGAGCCCTGGGAAGAGAGAGGAGCCTTATACCAGCCTATAGCTGAGATCAGAAGAAGCCGGGCCCACAGAGCCTTAAGAGGAAAGAGGAAGGCTGAACCCTCGCAGACATCACCCGCCATCCTGCTTCAACATGTGGCAACAGAATTTGGTAGGAAGTAACCTTGAGATGGACTCTTTAGGGCCCTGTAACTGTAAACTTTTATCCCAAATAGATACCCTTTAAAAAAGCCAACAGATTTCTGGTACTCTGCATCAGCACCCCTTTGGCTGACTAATACAAGAATCATCTAGACACGCAGTGAAAACCCAGGTTCCCAGACTTTGCCGTGTAATGCGTAATTCCTGGGTGTTCCTCACAAACTCTGCAGTCGGCCTGGTGCCCACCTTGGGCAGGAGTTTTTGCCATCAGGGACCCTTGGAGAATGTGGGCACCTGGTATTCATACTCCACGCCCTGCACACGTGGCTGCGTGCCCATCCACATCTGGTGTTCCACACGAGGCAGAAGGATTAGCCTCTGTAGGATAATTCTGGCACCAAAGCTCAGTGTCTTCAGATGAATTTGCAGTGGATGAAGCATTTTCATGATGCTCAGAGGCTTTAGGGGAAAATCCAGGTCAACCAGTCGTCTCTTGCTGAGAGGACACTGAGGCTTGGAGAGCGGAAGTGGCTCAGCCAAGGAAAGCCGCTGTGAGAGACAAACACTGTGAAGTCAGCACCAGTCTCCTCCTGCCTTCCCGCCTGGCTGGGAGGTTGAGCAGGAAGATGGTCTCCCAGGCTGACATTAATGAAAGCATCCTGTGAGCCTCCTCGGGCAGCGACCTGAGACTTCCAGCCATCATGACCCAGCGGGAGCTGGAATTAGCTAGAGAGGAGGGTGGCTTTGCAGTGCCTTAAAAAGAAGCCCCTCCTCTGCCAGGGTCCAGGCCTCACTTGCAGGTTGTGAGTCACATGGAGGGTGCATGACAGCTGCTGCGCGGTGGCATGGAAATGCAGGGCATGCTGGAGCCCTGGAAAGCAGAGGCACCACACGGGGCCAGCTCGAATGCCGCTGCCGCCTCCGTCCTCCCAGACCTTCCACTTGGAAGCACTCCATCCCCAGCCCAGAGGCATCAGATGGGAGAGGCTTCACAGGTCAAGCTCTGTTTTATAGCACTTCACTCACACATTCATCCAACAACGACTGGCTAAGTGCCCGCGGGTCCTAGAGAAGCAAAGATGCCAAGGCACGTGTATTAGTCAGCCAAAGGGGTGCTGATGCAAAATACTAGAAATCTGCTGGATTTTATAAAGGGTGTTTATTTGGAGTAGAAGCTTACAGTTACTAGTCCATAAAGCATAAGTTACTTCCCTCACCAAAGTCTGTTGCCACATGTTGGAGCAAGATGGCTGCCAACATTCAGCTTTCCTCTTCCTCTTAAGGCTCCGTGGTCCCAGCTTCTTCTAATATCAGCCGTAGGCCGTCAGGCTCCCTAGGCTTTGTCTCTCTCCCCAGGGCTTGATTCTCTCCAGGCTCAGGCTTGCTTCTTTCTACAAGTTCAGCTGTAGACTATCAGGCGAACAGCTCATCTCTCTTCCTGGGGCCTGTGCCGTGTCTGTGGAGCTGTCTCTATTCCTCTGTGTTCTTCTCCTGTGTGTTTACTTCCTGGGCTCCACCTCAAAATCTCCAACTCTCTTCTCTGCCACGTAGTTTTCTCTGTGAGTTCCCATCCACCAAGGGGGCAGGGACTCAACATCCTACTGACGTGAGCCAATAAAAGCCCTAATCATAATTTAATCATACCCAGGTATAGACAAGTTTACAAACATAATCCAATATCTATTTTTGGAATTCATGAACAATATCGAACTGCCACGCATGGCCCCCCTCTCAAAGCACACAGCCAGGTGTGGGAGACAAGGCACAGATTCCATCCAGGTGGGCTCGACGCAGCTCCGCACAGGCGGTTCCCAGTGGAGTGTTTAGGGTAAGACGGACCTAGTTAGCAGGGCCAGGAGGCAGAGGGAGAGAGTCAGGTGGGCTCTGTGCAGAGGTGGAGGCAGTGTGGAAAGAGAAGGGGGACACGTCCTCTGCAGCCTCGTTCCACCATACCCGGGGCTCCCCCAGCCTCTCCAAGCAGACACTGCCAGCTGCTGGGATGTAAATATACGAAAAAGACACCACCCCTGGCCTCACTGGATAGTCAATACTGGGCTTAGATGATGGGAAAGAGGTTGACAGGAACACACAAATGCAAGGATATTTAAGGAGATGATGTCTACAAGATTTCGGGTTCACTTTGAAGTATTTCGGGGTGGCTGGTAAGAAAGCAGAAAGACTCCGAACAACTCCCCTGTTAGAAAGCCATGGGTTTGAGGTTAAAGAAGAAACAAATGGAGATGATGATGATGGTTCAGCCAAATTGAGGGTCAGGTGCTGGGGGGACTTCCAGGAAAAGGTGTACGTCTAGCGCTGACCCCAGGTAGTAAGGCCGGGGCTAGAGACTGGAAAGTGGGGTCATGGCCACCTACACTTGCAGACGGCTGGGCTATGAGATTGTTCCCTTATTCGCTCCTTTGCTTATTTATTTATTTATTTATTTTTCATATCACAACTTTTTTTAAAGCTCACAAATATGACAAATATTTAAAAATCCACAAAACTAACATAATTTTCTTTTAGTTAAATGTCTACCATTGTTCTAAAATACTTTACAAATGTTTTGCTTACATAATCAGCAGATTTTCTAGTAGTAAAAATCTTTATATCATGTTTTTTAATTTACTGAAGTATATCACTCATACATGAACATACATAAGTGTATAGTAAGAGTTGTGAACTTACAAAGCAAACATTCATAACATCATACAGGGGTCCCATACGGCAACCCTCCACCAACACCTGGCATTGTCGTGAGACATTTGTTACAAGTTATGAAAGAATATTGTCAAAATCTTACTGCTGATTATAGTCCTTATCTTACATTTGGTGTATTTTCCCCCAACCCATCCTATTATTATTTTTAAATATATTTTTATGACAGAAGTTGTAAACTTACAAAACAATCATGCACATGTCATTTGCCACAGATTATGAGATAATATCATCCGATTATTACCAGATCCACAGCATACATTTGGCACACATTTTCCATACTCCTCCATTATCAGCTCAGTACATTTTTGGTATAGATGCAGGAATATTACAGTATTTCTGTTAACCACAGTCCATAGGTCACTCCAGTTGTAGTTTTCCCATGCTTCTCCACATTCCCACCACCCTGCAATAGTGATGTATATCTGCTCTAGCTCACAAAGGACACTCTTGCATCTGTACCATCAACCACAATTCTCATCCACCTCTGGGTTTACTGTGCTATTCAGTCCCTAGATTATTCTCTAGTTTTCTGTCAATTGGCATTTACATCCCTAGACTACCATTTTCAGCCACATTCCCATTTATAAACCAGCTGTTACTATAATGTGTTACCATCAACTCTGTACATTTCCACACTTTTACAGTAAAGCTAATTAAAACTTCTACATACAGTAAAGCTAATTAAAACTTCTACATATATTATATATCAGTAGTCCGTCTCAGTCCTCCTCTTATCTCCTTTAAGAATCCATCTCCTACCACCAGGTCTTGAAGACATTTTCCTATATTTTCTTCTAGAAGCTTCATGGTTCTTGCTTTTATATTTAGGTTTTTTATTCATTTTGAGTTAATTTTTGTATAGAGTGTGAGATAGGGGTCCCCTTTTCTTCTTTTCCTATGGATATCCAATTTTCTCAGCACCATTTGTTGAATGGACGGTTCTGCCAGAGCTGGGTGGGTTTGACAGCCTTGTCAAAAATCACTTGACCATAGATGTGAGGGTCTGTTTTTTAACCATCGGTTCAGTTCCATTGGTCTATGTGTCTGTCTTTATGCCAATACCATGCTGTTTTTACCACTGTAGCTAATACAACTTAAAGTCCGGAAATGAGAGTCTTCCAACTAGCTTTTCCTTTTTAAGATGTTTCTGGCTATTCAGGACCCCTTACCCTTCCAAATAAATTTGATAATCATGTTTTCCATTTATTTTAAAAAATGCTGGTGGAATTTTTATCAGGATTGCATTGAATCTGTATATCAATTTGAGTAGAATTGACATCTTAATGATATTTAGTCTTTCAATCCATGATCCTGGAATGTTCTTCTAATTATTTAGGTCTTTTTTAAATTTCTTTTAACAATGAGTTGTAGTTTTCTGAATATAAGTGCTTTACATTGTTGGTTAAGTTTATTCCTTAATATTTGAGTTTTTTCTGTCATTTTTTATTTTCACCACTCTTTTGACACTTTTAATTACTTTTACTGATAGAATCTTCATTTCTAGACTCTCTTCCAGGCCTCTCTCCCCTGTCTTTTCTTTTCAGGCTGTAGCACACCCTTTAGTATTTCCTGCAAAGCCAGTCTCTTGGTTACAAACTCTCTCAGTTTCTGTTTATCTGTGAATATTCTGAACTCTCCCTCATTTTTGAAAGACAATCTTGCCAGATATAAGATTCTTGGCTGGAAGTTTTTCTCTTGCAGTATCTTAACTATATCATACCACTGTCTTCTTGCCTCCATGGTTTCTGATGATAAATCTGCATTTAAACGTATTGGATATCTCTTATATGTTAAGCATTGCTTTTCTCTTGCTACTCTCAGAATTCTCTCTTTGTCTTTAGCATTTGACATCCTGATTAGTATGTGTCTCGGAGTTGGTCTATTCGAATTTTTTCAAATGGCAGTACATCGTGCTTCTTGGACATGGTTATCTATGTCCTTCAACAGGGCTGGGAAATTTACTACCATACGTCTTCAAATATTCCTTCTGCCCCTTTTCCCTTCTCTTCTCCTTCTGGGACACCTATGACACATATGTTTGCACGTCTCTTGCTGTCCTTTAGTTCCCTGTGACCTTGTTCAAGTTTTTCCAATCTTTTCTTCATCTGTTCTTTTGTATGTTCACTTTCAGAGGCCATTTCTTCAAGCTCACCAATCTTTTCTTCTGCCTCCTCAAATCTGCTATTATATGATTCCAGTGTATTTTTAATTTCATTTATTACACCTTTCATTCCCATAAGATCTGCTATTTTTCTATGTATGCTTTCAAATTCTTCTTTGTGCTCATCCAATGTCTTAATATCCTTAATTTCTTTAGCCATCTCATTGAATTTATTAAGGAGATTTGTTTGAACATCTATGATTAGTTGTCTCAACTCCTTTATGTCATCT
>JAQZBX010086293.1:0-13018 GCA_029593785.1 Cabassous unicinctus | reverse complement strand
TATACTATGTAGAACTGTGTGGGAGAAAGTGTGATCTACGATGTGAACTGTGGCCTATGCTTAGTGGCAAAGCCCCAGGATGTGTATATCCATTGCAGGTGAAGTGCCACACTAATGAAAGAGGTTTATGTGAGATGTTATGGGAGATATGGGAGGTAGAGATCATGGGAATCCCTGTAATTTTTGTGTAACATTTATGTAATCTAAGCATCTTTTAAAATATATATGAAAATAATAATAATAATAACATTTATGTAAGCAAATGCACATATATGCATATATATCTATATATCATTTTACAAATATTGGTTTGTATTGTGAAAAATTTGATTTTTACCCACAATAAATAAATAAATAAATAAATAAATAAACTTAGTATGTCTGAGTTTACAAAACTTGAACAATGGGGAATGAGGATATTTGGTGGTCTGGAGAGAAGCATAGAAATAAAGAGAAAAGGGATAAGGAAAAGTCCTAGAGAAAGGAGGGTACACAATTCAGACTATAAGCCTTTCTTTCCTTGGCCTGTGTTGTGCCCTTCTTGCATCTTTTATAGGACTTGGCTAGTTGTTTCAGCTGGTGCTAAATAAAAGTTTAATGAACTAATGAGTCTGAGATAACAAGTTTCAGAATGGGTTAATAGTGTGTTAATAGTGATAAGTGACGTGTAAGTTAAATACGCAAGGCAATTGAATAAGAGGATTGAAATACATCCTTTATTTTTACTAAAAAAAAAAAAAATTAGAAAGGAAGTTGATAAATACCTTTATATTTGAATTGTGCTTTATAATTGTAAAGGTTCATTTATTTTGCAGACCCATTTGACTGTCTTAACAATTATCTGAGGAACACATAGCAGGTTGGTAGTATTCCTGTTTAAGAGAAGAGGAGCCCAGAGAGGTTAAGTGAGTTAATAAATATCACATAGCTAATTCTTATTCCTATTCTTATGATCCTCCTTCTAAATCACAGGCATGGCCATCTGCTCCTATAATTCCTACCTTTGCCCTAGTGAGCATCCTTCTCTTTCATTGGGCTACCTTAGAATAACAAAGACCTGAAAAGTCCTACAGGTGTTTAGATTTTGCCCAGTAGAAAGCAGAATTGTGTTTTTTTCCCTTCTCAGTGAACTCCAAGATGTAATGCAGCCAGTAGCCCTGGACACTAGATGAAGAGGCTGGAATTGGGCTCCACAAACCAGCTTTCTGTCAACTCCTTCAGGCCACACGCCTACACCTGTTTAACTGGTGATACCACCTGTCTAGCAAATTCAGAGGTTTGCTCATTTGCTCCTAGCATCAAATCAGGCAGAAATTGTAGATGCCACATGAAAATAAGTGAACCTCTAAATGTGTGGTATGGTTATAAGGTTGTTAAATGTGGGGTGAGGAGAATGGATAATAGCAAACGCTGGCTTGCCTTCAGGCCTGAGGATCAAGCAAGTCCAAAGGAGAGGGATTTGGATCCAATTCCTAAACAAAGGAGCAAAGTCCAGAAGCAGCACAACACTTAGAAAACAACTAACAGTTGGTTTCACAGCTTGGCTGGGCAGAGAGTTGGCGCAGATTCTCAGATCATCGCGCTCTGCTTGGTGAATCGAGTAGGCCTCTCCAGGAGCTGGACGTTAGCCTCCTCCTGGCTGGGGAGAAGCAAGGGAGGCTGTGACCACCTGTTCTGCTCAAGATGTCACTGTGCCTCCTGCAGATTTTCCTGCAGAGGCAAGCAGGGCCAAGTCAGGCCCTTGACAAAATCAGAAAGCGAAAAACCTCTGCCTACATCCTCCCCTAATCAGTCTCCCCATTTCTCACCTCACAGTGCCCCTCCTAAAGTGCCCCTTTGCCCCACATAGCTCACACCCCTAACTCCAGTGGCCTTCTGAGCCCGCCTGCTGGACAGCACCCTGTGCCCCAGACATCTCTGCTCCTCACTCCTAAATTCCCTGAAATTGCACTGCCCCTTTCCCGTCATGCTATCAGCAAATTGCCATCTGGAAATCTGAGCTGATAAATAGCTTCATTGGAGAGCTGGTAAAATATGATCAAATTACAGAGTAATTCCTCTCTGGAATACTGGTATGTTAACAATAGACTCTTAAATGATTTCCCCTAAAGAATGAAAGAATGAGTATCGAATGGAATATCTGCAGGAAAAGCAATGGGATACCAGGGTCGATATCTTGAGGAGTAGTGGGGGGATTCTACTTACTCTCCACCAAAAAAAACCTTCCATTTCTTGGTCCCAATAAAGTTCTCCTTAGAAAGTACAATCTTTAAACAACCCTCCCCAGCCCTCCAAAAATCCTAGACATATAAAACAAAACATTCACTTTTGTCTATTCTGAATGATGAGTAGATAAAGGCTGTACTACTCTTTTTTTTTTCTAATTAAAAAAAAAGCAAAGTAAAACGGACTCAGGAAGCTGCAAATGGGCAATTCAATAGAAATAAGACAGGTGGCTTTTTGGCTAATGCCTACAGAGACCTGAGAATGATACACATAACAACTCTGGTTGTGCATCTGGATTAATTCCTTTTAATAAATTCTTTGACAAACCAAGACCTCATGTCTTTGTCTTGACACTTCGTGTCTTCACTGTCTCTGGGGATTATCAGTTCTCTCCTAGAAGACACCCGAGGAGGCTTGAAACCTGCCCAGTTGCTCTACCTTGGCACTTGCTCTACAGAGTGACCCATACTGGACAGAGACCCAAAAATGCAGCATGTAGTGGGCATGTGTTTCTTTCAACCATCTGATGTCCTTTCCTTGAGTGATCCATCTCAGCCCCATTCCATATAGTCCGAGTCTGCTCATCTTATTCTCTCCAAGAAGTAGACACCAGGCAAGAGATTTACTGGAAGAAATGCCTATGTAGGATGAAGGGGGAGAGAGGAGAAATAGGCAGAGAGAGCTTTCAGACCATGATTGCAGTTTTTATATCTGTGAAAGGAGAAAAGGAAAGAAGAATTGGGAAGGAAGGGTCTCAGACTACAATTCTGAGAGAATCTCAGCCAGGTCAATGGAGAGTTGCTGAGCCAAAGATGCCCGTTAAAGAATCCCTTGTCAGGTGGGAGTGGTCTGGTTTGAATACCCCCACTGTGCTCTGTCATTGCTGGGAATAGTGAAAATGAAGCATGATGCAAAGGATGCAGTGGATCCAAAGGTTTGGCAACTGGAGGCTATCAGTTGGCTATTCTCCCCACAGCATGTTCTCTTGAAGGGAGATCTGCGTGGGACATCTCCATGACTGCCATATGGTGGGACTCTCAATCATATAACCCAATGTACCAAGATGGGGACAGGTGATCCAAGGAAGGCCAGTCAGAGCCATCTCTGGAACTGATACATACACTTTGAAGGAAGCAGCTCCTTTTCCACTGGGGAATCTCAAGTAGGTGGATGGAAGCCTGCCAACTTTCCTTGGCACATTTAGGATGCCCAACTGCATCAAGGAGAAAATTATATCAAATCACTGAAGGAAAAGGATTTAAATATGGGAGAATAGGAATCCTGATGGCTTAGTCTGAGCTCCTCGATCTAGATGTGTTGGAAACCAAGAGTCATTAAATTCTTCTTTTTTTCCTTATTCTAGTTTGAATTGCCCTTCTGCCACAAATAGTCCTCTGCCCAATACCTGTATGCTTTCACTATAATTATCATTCTATATCAGACATGGAAAGGTTCTTAGAGGTCTTCTAACCCTCACTGAACATTACAATCACCTGAGGAACTTTGTTTTGCTACCTATATGTGGATTCTACTTTAGCCCGATTAATCAAAAAAATCACTGCAGATGGAGCCCAGGTATCAGTTTATTTTCTTTCACTCCCCAGGTGATTCTGATTTTGTCTCAGGGTTCAGAACCACTGATTTTGTCCAACCCTCATTTTACAGATGTGGAAACTTAGGTTCAAATATGAGAAGTCACTGGCTCTAAATCCACAGGTTCTTGGAGACAGAGTCAGATGTTAACCCAAGGCTCCTTACTTCTAATCTCATGCCTTTTTATATTATACTGTGTCATCTTATTTGAGTACCAGACGTTGGTTTTGTCCTAGAGTAAAATTCCTATAATTAAGTAGCATAAGTTACTTTGTCCCTCCCAGTCTTTGGATTTATTTAATTATCAAAATAGGAAGACCCACATAGAAAACACCAAATGTATTACTCCATCAGCATAAGTCACTACTCTACCAAGCCTTCTGATTGGAAACTGTTCTTCCCCTTCACAGCTGCCTTGCACTGGTGAGGGAGTGGAGAGGGATTTCATACCTAGCCATGCTATTGTGGTGAACAGCACCAATCAAGAGAAAAGATTGTTGGTTTTCATGGCAAGCTGCTCCAACACAAAATGGCCATTGGATTTCTATAGCTTGATGTGAAGCTGTATCTCCCTTTTCCCTTAGGAAATAATGATCCCAAAAACTCAATTTATTTTATCTAATTAACATGATGGAATATTCAAGTTTGCATCTTCTGAAAAGCCACCCTATCTCTAGGGTCTCTTTCTACATCATTTCATCACCATTAAACATGTTATCATTCAAAATATTAGTGAAAAAAGCAGAATCCAAAATCATTGGTGTAGTGTGATCACAACTACATAAAATGAATAGAAATAAAATTATGAGTTAATGAGACCATGGCTGGGTAATGGGGCTTGGGAGCTAATTTCACACAGCATGCTGTGGCCAAGAGACTAGGCAGGCTAAAGGATGAGATGATGGCTGATGATGTGAGGTCAAATGCCAAGTCCAGGTCAGTTATTCTAAGGCAAAGGGGAACAGACAAAGTGAGCAGACCCAAGGAGGACTGGGGTTATCAAGAAAGGATCAAATACCTAGAAGGAGGGATTAGCGTTATAAGAGAAAAAGCCAAGTAATAGCAAGGGAAAATTCTCTAAGTTGCCAATTCAATCACAATTCTACCAAGTTTTTTTTGTTTTGTTTTGTTTTTTTGAAGGATGGAGTAGGAGGCATTGTGAAATATGACTATGACCAAAATCTCCTTATTCTGCCACTAACTTGTTTATGACATTGGGCAAGATATGTCATCTATCTAGACCACTGCATTATGACTGTAAGATAACAAGAATGGATTAGACAGTCAGTCCTCAAATACTTATTGAATGTCTTGTTTGGGTTGGGCACTGTGCTAGACACAGGACCTTCAGTGGTGAAGGAAGCAGACAATTCCCTGTCCTTGTGAAGCTTTTGGTTTAGGGCAGTGGCTTTTAAACATTTTAGCATGACCAACTGTAAGAAACACATTTTATTTTATGCCCCCCCCACCCCGAGATGACTCCTTCATCTATTTGCTCATTGTTTGCACTCGTTATCTGCTTATTTTCTCTTTAGGAGGCACCGGGTACTGAACTCAGGACCTCCCATGTGGGAGCTGGGCATCCAACCACTTGAGCCACATCTGCTTCCCGCTCGTTTTTTTTGTTTTTGCTCATTGTCTACTCGTTGTCTCACTCATTGTTTTTGCTTGTTGTCTGCTCTTTGTTTGTCTTCTCTAGGAGGCACAAGGAACCAAACCTGGGACTTCTCATGTGGGAGGCAGGCACCCAACTGCTTGAGCCGTATCCACTCCCCCAGAAATACATTTTAAATCAAACACCCATGTGTGTGTGTAAAAAGTTTTTATGAAATAATATCTAATTATATTATAGGCAATGCACTTTGCTACTTCAGTTCTGTTCTATTCTAATTTTTATAGTACCATCCTCAGGTCATTAAACTGATTTCACGACTGATTAAAGTGTTATGACCAGCGGTTTGAAAAACATAATCTAGGAGATAATCTCTAATTCAATCATTCCATCACTCTAACATTTAGCTCATCTCTCAAGCTTCTCAAAGCAAGTGACTGTCTACATAATCTGTATTTAAAGCTGGACCCCCTTTATAATCATGTGAACAGTCAATCTGACCTTCCAGATTCAGCGAAGAGCCACATATGGAGTAACTTTTGGCCACAGCACACAGCGTTACTTCTAAAACATCCTGTCTACTGATACTGATTTCCATTAGTTACCTGATGTTGAATAACTTTGAAATGCCCTTATCTTTTATATTTCAAACTTTATATTCTCTTTATTGTTAGGGAAAATCTACTTTCCCCCAAAAACCTCAACTTCACAGGGCAAGCCCCTGCCCATGGCAGATGGTCCAATCACAAGCAACATTGATCATGTATTTCCAGGAGAGTGCCTTTCCTCGCTTGTCATTTCACCCTTGGTTGAACTAGTTTTATCTAAGAACAGTCTTTGCACCAAAAGCATTCTTCCTGCAAAGGAAAGATACTTTTGAAATAGAGCCATGCACAGGAATTTTTTTTTAAATCTACTTTGGTTAAAGAGGTCCTGTTTTTCTGGTTTTATGAAGATGTTCCCCCATTTCTGTGTTTGCTTGCCTGTGACTTTCCCAAGAAAGGAAATTTCTAAGAAGTGGAGAATAAAATGAAATGTTCAAATGTGTAAGTGCTATCACGAATATGACCTGCTCATGTCCAAGAGGCCCTAAAACTCCCCCTTCCTGCCTTAGACAGGGTGGTCTGATGCAAATCCCAGTCAGAGTCAGGAGATAGGATTTGAGTGCAGCCTCTCTTACCTTTAGGTTGAAACAAATGCTCTCTCCCACCCGAGTCTGCAAAACCCCCTACATGGATTAGTAAAATATAATAAATAGACGTTTTTGTTTACTAAAAGCTGCTAGGAGCAATATACCACAAATGGGTTGGCTTTTACAATGGGATTTATTAACTTATAAGCTCACAGTTTCAAGGCTGAGGAAAATGTCCAAATCAAGGCATCAGGCAAAGCTCTCTCTCCAAAGGTTGGCTGCCAGTGATCTTGGATGCCTGCCATGTGGCAGGGACCAATGGCAACTCTGCTGGTCCCTGCCTTCTCCTCTGGGCCACATTGCTTTCAGTTTCCTGCTCTAATGGCATTCTCTCTGCTTAGTGGGTTCCTCTCTGTCTCTATGGCTTTTTTCAGTGTGTCTGCAACTTTTTAGTCCTCCCTTTATAAGAGACTCCAGTAAGAGGATTAAGACCCACCCTGGGTTCTACAATCTTATCAAAGGCTCTTAACTGAAGTGGTTTATTCAAAAGGTCCCACCTACAATAGGTTTATCTGCTAGGGATGGATTAGCTTTAAGAATGGCATTTTCTGGGGAACTGTCTCAATAGAGCAAAAGGTTTCTGTAAGAATTTCATGACAAATAGGAAATCCCTAGTACCTAGGAACTCAATAAATGCCATCTCCACTGGCTAGTGGAGTTTGGAATTGAACTAGCTGTTGTTAAGGCTGGAATCTGTTAAGTCTGGACTGCTATCCATGGGGCTGGTATCCACTCCATAAGTTCACTGGGCTTGAAATATTGATCTGAACTAAGTCCCCTTGGATGTAGCCCCTCAAAGTCTGCCTTGTGAATTCCTCTCCCTGGGAGCTGGGTCCTGCCCCCTAAATCCCCAGCCACTGACAGAGGTCCTTCTCTAAACCAGACAGAGGGTTTACCATGGGTCTGACTTCAAAATCCCTACTGTTCAAAGATGCTTTTTGCACTACAGGCTACTTCCTTAGGGGTCAACCTTACACCAGGTCAATTTTCCTGGCTTTACTACTGCCTGCTCCACATGCCCTCCACTGCAAGACCAGAAACGCCTTAGAACAAAACCACCTGAGACAGGACAACAGTGGCAGGCATGGAAGACAGCATTAACCAGGAAACCCAAAACGAAATGGGGCTCCCCTGGGTCCTGGCTGGTAGCAAAGTACCAGGAAATAGGAGAGAAGAAAGAGCAGGTCCTTTACAAGGTGCTGGGCACATGAGACAAGCAGACCCCAGATCTATAGTTGTTCGGACACTGCTTCATTTTACCCAGACTTTATTTAATCTGGTCTCAGTCGTCCCATTTAAACAGTTGGTTTCATTCCCGTGGCAGTGTGGAGTGTGGTGTGTCTTCGTCACCTACAGCCACCAGGTTGGTTTGTGTTCCAGCCTATCACTGTGGTGCTCAGAGCAGGATGCAAAGTAACATAAAAATAGACCACCCAGAACCATCAAGGGGGCTCCTTCCTCCTCTAATGAGCCACCAGCAGCCAAACAAACGATGCTTTCTGATAATGCACACATATTGCCGTAGCCATGGAAACACACTTAGCAACAAAGAAACCCTGACCTTTCCCCATCTGTTTAGAATCTTCACAATGACACATTAATTTCAACATATGAAAACAACAAAAAAATAGGGGCATAAATGTTACATTTTGTATAATTCCCAGGATCATCTAGCCCAGTGTGGATATAGCTCAGATGAGGAAGGCATGATGTAATTAGTTTTAGGCCTATACTCTCAGGTAGAACCTGGTGACATTTTCCTGACATTAAGCGAGATGACTCAAATATGGCCTGCTGAGGACTGAGAGATTCCTTGGAAAGGCTCCAGAATTGGGTGGGAGATGGGCAGCTACAACAGCAAACACCAGCCAGTGTAAATATCCCCAAGAGACAATAATGTGGAGCTCCCATAACTAATATTCTGTGAAAGCTAAAGCCTTCTTTCCATGCAGCTATTGTTAGCAGCCTAAGGCTGCAGACAATTGAGACAGATTCAGTCCAATTCTATTCAATCCAATAACCATTTAGGGAGGCCCTCTCTTTTTTCATAGAGAGATAAGAATTGGGTACAGAAGAAGTATACACCACAGGTTCTGTCTCTAAAATAGCACGCTTTTTTGTAAATAAAGAGAGATTAACTCTCTTAAATCAATTACAAAAACTCTGAGAAAGGGAAAATGAATGTGGCAGAACTAATAAGGGAAGGCCCTCAGGAGGTGTCCTTGAGCTAATCTTGAAGGTGCCAGAGAACATTTTTCAAAAAGTTAACTCTCATCCAAATAGAGAGATGGGTCAAAGATTTATTTAACTCATTAACGAAGAAATCAGCAGGATGGGAGAGCAGACTTGAAAGAGGATTTGAGAAGCTGATACATGTCAGTGGGTAAAAAGAATGTTGGAATAAGATTGCAAAGTGAGATAGAAAACCGGTTAATGTCCTACAGGGCAATAAAACCATAGCCTTAGGAGTTATCTTTTCCACCCAATAAAAATCATTTGCAACCTATCAGTCTTCCACAATTTGGCATCTAACTTTACAGAGTCTGGACCCTAATCAAATAATAAATAAGAAGGCAAACAAAGTCACCTTCCCCCAGAGTGTGAGATGACCCTTGGGTGGATTTGTTAGAAAATGCTCTAGAAGGGCTTCGAAAGGGCATGTGGTAATCTTTCTTCATTATTTCCAATATTTGGATAATTTTTCTTTAAAAAAAGCAGGGTGTAAGTAGGCCACAACAGTGGAAACAAATGTTATTAAAACTGAAGGACATGTCGAGATGACAAAGTCATTATTCAACCCTTCACTCAAGTGCATTGTTAGGAGAAAAACAACACTCAGCTGTGGGCTGAATAAGAGAAAATAGGATTCAATTTCAATCTAAGAAATGTAGGATTGAGCAGATAATCTTTATAGGATTAGAAATATTTTGAGAATAGATTTTTTTCCCCCCAAATCCTTGTGGGTAGCTTACAAACAGACCAATAATGGGGCAGGAAATCATTTCACTTTTGAGTATTACTGACCTTTTAGGGGAAAAAAAAAAAAAAAAGAGCACCATACAAAAAGGAATTTGATGTACTCAGTGCTATTTCCCTTAAATATAAAATGCTCAACACTGCTATTTTTCATTAAGACCTAACTACTAGGTTAAATATAGACAGTATATACTGAAAACATACATTACTTTTCAATTTCATGTTTATTCAAGTTGGAATGCAAGAAGGGGGCATCAGAGAACTGAAAGAGAGTGGGATGGAGAAATGTAAGACGTCAGACAGGAATTGAAGAGTCAAAAACAAAGAGTAGGAGGACTGGAGGAAGGGGACAGTCAGGGCAGGGGTAAGGTAATCAGAAAAAGTCACAAACTGTCAAGAAAGAGAGACAAGGAGGAGCAACATATAGAAGAGACTTAGAAAGAGTTGAGGTCAAAAAGGAAGACTGGGAAGGTATAGGCACAGTGAGAGCAGTTCAGTAGAACAATATATTAAGGCAAGTTCAAATTTCCATTTCCTTATTATTCACTTGCTCTGTGGAATTCTTCTGCCATGCTGATGGAAGTAGCCATCAGTTGATTAATTATCATTCAAAGTTCTGCAGTTACTCTATTACTTAAACCCAGAGGGGAGAAATTGTACCCTGCTCCATAAGAGATTATCAGCAGCAGGAATGAACTCAAAGCTGGGGTCTGAGACTGGTTCCCTGACGTCAGAGGTTTCTGCTCCCAAGGAAACGTAGCAGCTGAAACCACGTGCCCTCTGTTCCAGGCTCTAGCCTCTGGTCATCTTCTTCCTTGGCAATTGCAATGTGCCTGGTAGGTTGCAAGGTTGTAATAAAGTTTGAGAAACGTGACAGATGAGAACATGTTGTGAGGGGTGTGGCAACGTCCCATCCCCTGGCACGGCTGCCGCTGTTGGAACTGTGCAGGTTAGGAGCCACGGCCTCATGGGGGGCAATGATTCTAAAGCCCCTTTCACTCCCTTGCTTCTCTAACTAAATCTTCTCCAGAGGGCTTCTCTTTACCCTCAGGTCCAACCGCAACCGACTCCACCTTTAAGAGGTTAATACAAGTTAGAGAGAAGCTACTTGGAAGTTTTCTGCTTTTAATTTCTGTTTAATGACTTATCAGCCAGGGCACTCGCCCATCGTCTTATTTAACAGCCTTTCCTGGACTATAAACTAGTGCTTGGCGCCCACCTCGGCCCACAAACCTGACAATTAAGTGATCGTTTGTCCTCAGGAGCTTGACAGGAACAGGAGTCTGATGGAGGTGGTGAGCCCAGATTTATTAAAGTAATAAATAACCGGGAAGCACCCCCTCCACCCCCCACCAGGCCACTGCCTCCCTTTCTTACTTCCTTTGCGTGCCTTCTGAGATGGGGATACGGAGATTTAATTGCTTGGAAAGAACGTTGCTAAGAACTGCATAGCACCCGCATCCCAGAAACAATAAAATAAAACTGGGAAGCTCTGGGGCTACAGTTTAATAAAGACTCTGCTGCTGGCTGGGTTGGGTTTCTTAGCAAACGCTCGCTCGTTCTGTTTCTAGAAAAGGAGCACACTCTCCTGTGCACTTAAATGCACTCAGCCAAGCGGAGAACCATTGAGCTGGCCAAAGGGAGACCCTCTCAGATGCAGTTCTTATTCACCTTGTCGTTTGTTCCAGCTCCTTTTATTTTCTTTTTAATTATAAGGTTTTTTTTTGTTTGTTTGTTTGTTTTTTAAGTATTTGGCAAATGTTATTTTAGATGTAGAAATTCCTGAATATTACCCGGCACAT
This sequence comes from Cabassous unicinctus, assembly GCA_029593785.1. Lineage (NCBI taxonomy): Eukaryota > Metazoa > Chordata > Mammalia > Cingulata > Chlamyphoridae > Cabassous > Cabassous unicinctus. The sequence continues at coordinate 1,617 of JAQZBX010086293.1, read as the reverse complement.
AGTATTTTTTGTCATTTTTTCCCTCAAGTATTCTACCTCATTTGATCACATGAGTTTTTAAATGATTATCACAAAATACATTTGCATGACTCATTAACAACATAGCTACCCAGAACTCATCTTTCTAGAATGCTTTTGTATCCAAAGCATTATATTATATAAATGCATTAAGTAAGCAAAATGATAGTCTAGAAAGTTAAAATTGATGTCATATATTTCCACATATACCAGTGCTGACCGTCTTTATTTTATACATGTCCCTCACAAGTATGTTTATCTACTTTCCCAGCCTTCAGTCTAGAAAGTAGTAATCCATCCTGCAGGCCCATTGTCAGAAGCCAGTCACTCCTCTTTCCACTTCCCTTGTCCAAGTTAAGCTTGTTCCAGAAAGGCAACTGGTATCTATGTGCCTATTCAGTAATGTTGACAGCTTTGCACAGATGCTGAAATTTTCCATTCAAAACTTAGACAAAGTTGCTATGAAAAAATTTTGGTTCCATAAGTGTCAAGTTCTAAAAAAGGATATTTTCAGTTATGCAAAGTCTCAGAATTTTTCATAGACCTACTCCAACCTACACTCCAGTTGTACCACCTTTTTACCCTGGAAGATGTGCTCCACTACAACAGGGATTAAAGCAAATAAGAAAACATGAAGTCTAGGAAATAGGGACTCCAACTCAGGATGAGGGCAAAGAAAATTTCAAGAATGACACCAAAAGGAAGCCCCAAGATGACAAGCTAGGCATCAGGCCTAGAATATAGCAAGCCCACACAGAAGGACAATGCAGGTCTCCAGGAGGGACAATACCAAGAAAAAACTCGGAGCTGGTATATTACCTTCTATGACTGACCTTACAGAAAATTGTACTGGAGGTAAATGGAATGAGAGGGAAACAATTAAGCACAAAGAAAACTAAACATGTTAAAAATTGAGGTAACTACTAACCACAGGCTAAACAAAAAGTGAGAGCAGAAACAGAGAATATTATACATAATAGTGCAAACACAGTTATTAAATTAACTAAAATTTATCGTCAAAAATTGTATCAGAAGAATAGATGAGGGGAAACAAAAGAGTTGGTGGTATAAGAAAGCTAAATCAATCATCAAGTACCATAGAAGGGAAATAATAGACGAATCACAAGATAGCAATGTATATGTATGTTCCAGTTTTTTATTGATGTATAACGAACCACCCCAAAACTTAGCAGCTTAAAACAACAACCGTCATTTTATGATTATCTCTCTTAGCTGGGGAGGCTGCCTGGAATTACCTAGGGCCTCTCATGCTTTGCAGTCAGAGGGTGACTGGGGATGAAATGATCTCAAGGCCTTCCTCACTCACATGTATGGAGTTGATTCTGGCTGTTGGCTAGAACCTCAGTTGGGGCTGTTGGCTGGGATACCTACATGTATTAGTCAGTCAAAGGATGCTCATGCAAAATACCAGAAATCAGTTGGTTTTTATAAAGGGTATTTATTTGGGGTAGAAGCTTACAAGTTACCAGGCCATAAAGCATAAGTTATTTCCCTCACCAAAGTCTGTTGCCATGTGTTGGAGCAAGATGGCAGGTGCTGTCTGCAAGGGTTCAGGCTTCTTGGGTTCAGCTCTTCCTG